>CACKRE030000665.1:0-19251 GCA_902602495.3 Ectocarpus sp. CCAP 1310/34 | reverse complement strand
GATGTTTGAGGCATGGAATGCCAGCTAGGAGAGAAGACGGTAGCTGTACTGTACCGGGGCATAGAACGTGGTGGGTTGAAGAGGCGGGAAGTGATGTCGATTGGAGGATAGGCCAGGGAAAACACTTTTGAGACACCTTTTATGGTAAAGTAGGAGGGAACGATTGGCCATCGGCCTTTGGTCCTGTGGGAACGATACTCCATCCTCTCGAGGACGCGTGGTCAATGATCTGACCACTAAGACATGCACAACATAGGAGTACGCCCCCCACCCCCCCTCCGCACCAGTCTTATTTGAAACGGAGATCCTCCTCCTCGTCGCTGATCTGAAACTGCCGATGGGTGGGGTCACCGGACACCCCGTGAGTCACCACTCACCACCTTCATGAGTTCTCATCTTGCAGTTGCCACTTTTGGAGGTCTGTTCTTATCCGTAAGCGCTTTGGTACAACACAATAATACGGGTTCTTGTTCTT
The DNA here is from genome assembly GCA_902602495.3 of Ectocarpus sp. CCAP 1310/34. NCBI lineage: Eukaryota > Phaeophyceae > Ectocarpales > Ectocarpaceae > Ectocarpus > Ectocarpus sp. CCAP 1310/34. The sequence continues at coordinate 18,776 of CACKRE030000665.1, read as the reverse complement.
AATACCACGTCGGAACTGAGCACACGTGTTACTATGGCCAAGTTCTTAAATGTTGGATTTTTCGAAGCTGCATTTCTTAACTGCTAATTTCTTAAGTGCGAGCGCCACGTGTACACTGGAAACGCAAGGTCCTAGAGGGTTCAAGGAGAAGATGTCTGTTGCTTTTGCCGAAAGAGAAGAACTTAGCCTAACCAAAGACACCAAGGATAAGGAGGGTCTGCATGTGAACGGAATGTTGAAAGATGGAACAGATTTAAGGGGTACCTTCTGCATGGACCAATGGACATAGGGACATAGCTGAAAGTCAAAGTTAGGACTGGGGACATTTGCGTTCGAGAACCTAGACGAAGATTTGGGAACGTAGACGATAAAGACGACAAATCTACATGCAACTGCGGCTCCGAGTGCGAAGACCATGTTCACGTAGTTGTGGAGTGTCCGTTGTACAAGAAGAGGGAAGCGCACATGAGTGAGCTGGGAAAAGTACAAGGAAAATGTAAGAGGCATGTTTGAGGCATGGAATAGTCAGGAGAAGACGGTAGCTGCACTGGGGCATAGGAAATTGGTTGAAAGGTGGGAACTGATATCGATAGGATAGATTGACTAGGGAAAACCCTTTTGAGCCACCTTTTTAGGAAAGTAGGATTGAACGATTGGTCATCGGTGATCGGTCCTGTGGGAACAATGCTGCGTCCTGTCGAGGACGCGTGATCAATGGGCAACCCGCTAAGGCATCCAAAAATGAGAGAGAGAGAGTACGCCCCCCCTTCGGATCCAACTATTGCGATCGTGAAGAGGCGTGAAAGGAAGCTTTACATGGCAAGAAGTACCACATGGTGAACGATATGGGACAGGAGAGGTTACCGAGAGAAGCTCGGGAGTTGGAGTGGACAAACAAGACTAGGGGTAAACAACCCAGGGAGTGGATTATGGTTAACGGTTGTAGAACGGAATACTTCAAAATCGATGAAGTTGATACATTGGAAACGAACGGTATAGATCTGTAGTCTAGGGTTTCGAGGACAAGAAATCTGCTACTTTGCCGAGAGAGAACACAATCTGGCAAAAGGATGCAATGATAAGGAGGGTCTAGATGTGTACGGATAGAGAGAGAGAGAAAAGGTCCCCGCAGTTTTCTGATTGGTCAATTTTTTTGAAAGGAAATTTCCTGTGGACGAAAATTCCATGGTCGACCGATGACGTCAGCCACGGTTGTGAGGTCGCCTTTTCGGGGAAACTCGAAAAATTCAATTTCTCCGTGATTGACTGATTGGTCTGATTGGTCTGATTGATGACGCCCGACTTTCACGGGAAATCGCCGACCACACTTTCTTGTGTCCTGGAGGAACGCATTTCCTACCGGCTGCTCCGAGCCACTCTTAGGCTGGGTGGTATTGAACCCACCATCCCCGCCCCTTTTCTTGTGATTTTTTTTGCCGCACCCACACGACGGACGGACGGTCTTTGAAAAAAAAAGAGAGCTGCGACAAATCTTGACGGGAAACAATCGTCTCCAGGAAACACCCACACGCTCACAACTACATCCTTCGCTCACAGGAGAAGAGACATTTTCTACAGTACAATCGCGTCTTCACCACACGGAGTAATCGAGAGACAGATATATTATTGTGATCAGTCAACGGTGCCACCACCGTGGTTGACGCTTCGTGTAAAAAAAGAGAAAAATTATGTTGGCTCATTTCAAAGAGAGGATGGCACGGGCATCCACGGCAGCTGTATCATCACCACATGCCACCAGCTACCGGTGGTGCTACGTGGAGCAGGTAGACCAGGCCGCTCCCCTCGCAGGCAGGAGCAACGGGTGGCGGCACATGGGGCCTGAAGGGATCACCTATAGGCGCCAGGCAGTCTTCGGCACGGGGTTNTGGCGGTACTTGGGGCCTGGAGGGATCACCTATAGGCGCCAGGCCGTCTTCGGCACGGGGTTTAGGGTTCGTATCTCCTTCCCTTCCTCGCCGGGGCCGGGATACAGGTGGTTCCACTCGCACCCCCTCGGAGGAGATCCCAACCTGTACAATTTTCAAACTTGGACGAGGACGGTGCTGCAGAGAGGCATGGTCCACCCGCGTGACGCCGAGGCTTGGCGCACGGCGTTTGTAGATGTAGAGGGTGGTGGCCTTGGACAGCTGGTTGTGTCAGCGGCCGACGAGAGCTGGCGAGTGATCCTCTGCTGGGCGTCAGCTGGCAGGGAGATCGAAGTCGACACCCAGGGCATCCCGATCTCTCTTGTGAACCTCCAGGTCCAATCTGGTGTCGACTCACAGAGCCCTTTTTTCAGACAGCTTAACATAGCGACCTTCGGGCACAGAGTTGTGAGATATGCCCCCATCACCGCATTCGGCAAAAAATGGCAGAAACAGCTTGCTCTCTCTCTGAAGGAGTAGGTACCTACATGGACCAATGGACGGGAACAAAGCCGAAGGTAAAAACCAGGACTGGGGACAACGGCCTTTGAAAATGTGGACGAAGCTTCGGGAAGGAAGACACTGAAGACGACAAGTTCAAGTAAATGAGCATGTGGCTCCGAGTGCGAAGACCGGTTTTATGTCGTTGCGAAACGTCCTTGTTGGGCGACAAGGGTAGAGAACTGTACATGACTGTGTTGAACAGATAAAAGGAAAGCTACAGGAATATGCTTGAGGCATGGAATCGCCAGGAGAAGACGGTAGCTGTACTGGGGCATAGCAAGTGGATTGAAAGGCGGGACGTGGTATCGAAATAGAATAGAGAAGACATATTGAGCCACCTTGGGCAAAGTACTTTGAAGTATATAGGAGGGAATGATGGACATCGTTCGGTGATCGTTCCTGTGGGCACAATGATGCGTCCTCTCGAGAACGTGTGGTCAATGGTCTAACCTCTAAGGCGTGCGAAACATGAGAGAGAGTACGCCCTATACCTTCTGGCGTCAGGATATCACGAGGTCCTCTGCCCCTCCCCGCCTCGAATCTGAAACAAACTGCTGTTTGGGTCACCCCCAACCGTCCTGAGTTCTCATCTGTGTGCGCATTGGTACATAATGAGGGCAGGTTTTTGTTCTTAATGCCACGTCGGAACTGAGCACCTGTTCTTATATGACCAAGTTTTGATTTTGGGTTATTTGAGGCTCAAGTTCTTAACTCTTAAGTTCGTTCTTAAGTGGTGGCGCGTTGTGTATGGCCCCTCCGCATTTGCGGAACCTCAAGCTCAAATTGCCAGGGGAACCCCACACAAATGGGGATATGCATACGATTTCGTCTTCAACATCCACTGCGTTCGGGCCCATGCTACTAGCAAAACACCCACACTTCGCGCACAGACATTGAAAGAAAAAGAGGAACAGGTGAGGCACAACACCCCCTTGACGACCTGTGTCATGACCACTACACCAAAACAGGCTGCAATTGATGTTTGTTACAGACGTAAATGAAACTGGCTCGTCCTGTAGCGCCAGATCCGATACGCCCGTCCGCCCGCCAGTCTCTGTCTCTCTCTGTCTCTACCTCTTATTCTCTCTGTAGGTGGCCTTTCATTACTTCAATTTTTTCTGCTTGGAGACAAGCACATAAAACCAAGGGAACTATTGTCAATACAGCGTAACTGAATATTGTTCCTGTTGCACAGGCAACATATGCCACACAGAATGAACTCTACTGTAGATCTTTGTCTGCAATTCTGCCATCAACGATGAAAAAGTACGAACATGATGTACACAATGGCCGACTGGAGCAGAATTATAGCACCGATGGAGTAAATGAGAAACGCTCCTACAGTCAAGAACATACTTGCTCTCTTCTACCCCCGCAGTTTAATGCCCAATACGATCGACGGCAGCACAACACACACAACCGGAACACGCCAATATTAAAACATTGGACGAGAAAGGTGACAGCGCCAAAGAAGCTTAAGGAAGAATGTTGACAGGAGCAAGCTCAACACCAACGAAAACAGCAAGAAGAGCGAATAATGTCACAGTAGCGCGCAACCGTAGAGCTATACACGTACCTGCGGCCGTTCGCGTATCCACCCACTTCAAGCCTCGAACCATACCGTAACAACTACCCGAATAAGCGAAGGAGCGGGAATCTCGCCTGCCAGAGGGCCCTACCACGACGTGCAAAAAATAGTGTACCCACCGCGAAGGTGAACAAACAAACCAAGCAACACAGAACGAAAGCGAACAAGGGTCAGACATCACCATCGCCTTGAAAAAACACAGCCGTGCTGCCAAGGTCCGGCGGTGGTTTCCCTTGCGTAGTGCTTGTCAAAGAAATGTAGCACGATGGGAGCTACCCTGCCGGTCATTAATTCTACAACTTCGCACTTGTGCTACAAGCTCCAGCATAAACACTACCACGTTAGGTGCGTCGTGACGAAATTTATCACAGATAAAGATGAGAGGCCGGGAACAATCAAACGCACAAACTCTGAAGGCACTGGCTAAACCTAGAACACTCTCTGGACCTGGACGACATCGATCAACGTTGACACATTTGTTTCCCACCAGCGGCACATCCATGCACTGAACTTACAAAAGCAAGCGAGCGTCTCACGCCACGGCGCAAATTCGCCTGTCAAAATTAGAAGCAGCTGCGTACTACAACCAAAAGGGGTCTGGTCGACTTACGCCGCCGTTTCGAGAACACACTTCAAGACAGGGTGGCTAAAGCAATGGCCGAAAGGGGCGCCAGGACACCGTACATCAACCACACGCACAAGCTTGACCAGGCGGACACAGCTGTGCGCGCTCCATTCTGACCACTCTCTGCGTCAACTGGAGCTTCCGTGTCCCAGTACAAATCAGACGAAGTGATTTCCTCAGGCTCGGTGTACGTGTCCGCAGTATCAGAATCAGAGGTACTAAGCCCTGTTTCCCACCGGGGGGGAGTCTCAAGGACCCCGTCCGAGGACGTCGAAGACGTCGAAGAGGACCGTTCAATAGCCCCTACGCCCGTCCCCGGACTTATGGCCCCGTTCACGACAAGCGAATAGCTCTGCACGTCGGTGGTGAGGTTGTCGGCCCAGATCCATACGCTTTGGTTTTTACGTGCGAGGGGTCGAGAGGGGTCGGATACTCGATATGTCAACCGAATGCAGTTTCGGAAAAAGCGAGTTGTTTTTCGTCTTAGTCAATAAGGCAGGAAGCAAATCACGCCTTCCCTCCCCACGGCATCTCCGCAACGCTTGCGCCATATTGGATTCGTTTCGTATGAAGCACATACCTCCAGGTTCCTGTCTCCACATCACCCGCGTCCACGATCACCCGCTCGTTGACGTTCGCCGAGTCCGTCACCCCCGAGGCCCACATGGTGTATCTCGTGCCGTTCGGGGAAATGACGACCAGATCTAGGTCGTGCACCAGCTGCACCGCCGAAAATGTGGTGGCAGGCGGGTCGAGCCACGACAACGTGACACGCAAGTCCAGGCGAGCGGTGGCGTTCACGTCGAAGTTGTATTCCTGGCGAGTGCGCTCCGGGATCGAGGTGTAGTTGGAGTCTGACACGAAGAGGGCCAAGCTTCCCTCTCCTCTTAGTGGCATCCCTGCCTCGAGGTGGATGCGCCCGAAGCCGCGAGAGCCATCTGGCTCGCTGCTCCCTCCCATCAGGTTCGCGCTGTTGATCATCAACGCCTTGGGAGAGAGGAGTCACAGGGGGCATTCGGCGGAAGGAACGGAGACAGGGAGTGAGAGGGAGAGGGAGAAAGAGAACGGCAGACAGACAGACAGACCAGGAGAGGAACAGAGAGGACGAGAGACAGAGCGCGGTGAGGGTGAAGACATGAAGAGATGGACAACGGAAGAAAGCCAGCAACAACGAAGCCTTGGCAGCAAGTATAATGCACATTTGTCAGCGTTGAATAAAGAAGTGGGGACATCGTACAAAGCCCCACGAAACATCCGTCTTTTAGCGCATGGCACACTCGGGGCGCATGCAGCGCACGACTGACACGCCTGGGCGACGATGGCTGCGTGCATTGCCCTAGCCCATCCAAGCGGAACCCTTCATTGGGAATGGCCTCTCGTCGTTTGTCGGTTGAACCAGCAGCGTCGTCTGCGCAGCGTCACCGGAAAAGGAGGTTGATCCCCGCGTTTTATCGCCAAAATCAATACTCCGAGTACGTATGTAAACAGCACACGACTCTGGGCAGGGCTCTCTAGCTCCGCCACAAGACCGTGCTCGTTTCCAAACGATGAATCTTCCGAGATCCCTTGGTGTCATGTCTCCAAGATCCACCCTTTTCGGGACGATCACCGTGTGCGCGCGCATGAAGACAAAAGAGCGCGGAAAATCGACCGAGTGGGTGTGATCCGCTGCGCAGCAAGCGCAACTTGTAGGGTCTTCCTCACCTTTAGCGTTGCGGAAGAAGGCGAGAAGGCCTCGCAACCCGCCCACTCATCGCAGAACCCCCTGGCCGTCATGTCCGTGGCGAAAAACGTCTCGTTCATGAAGTACTGCCTGATCTAAGAGGCAAAAAAGCAATACAAAGGGCCGAGAAAAACTGTTCACTAGTGGACTTTCGACGCTTTCACTGCACAAAGAACGCATGGAACACGCAACATGGAGGCAATTGCTGTTGTTGCCCTTTCGCCGTAACCGACAATTTCTTCACTCATGCCTCCTGTTCGACAAAACAAAGAACATCGTCACTGTATTGAGCTTCTATCATCAGGACCATAGCAGAGTACCCCGCTAGGTTGTGCTGCTTCATAATCATAGTCGCAGACTGGGTGCAATCATGTTCTAAAACAACACGATTCGCCTTAATCAGTGGCAAGTAGTTCAGGATACGCTCGTATGCTTGGCGAAACACCAGAAGTGAATCAAACGGGAGCAAAGAAACAACGTGTCTAGCAGCACTTTTCCGCCACATGAGCAAAGAACACGAAACACTCTGTGCTCCCCCCTTACCATTGCCGATGCTCCGGCAACAATCGGGGTGGACATGGACGTCCCGGCGTACGCCCACAGGCGGCACGAATGAGAGTCCATCGAGCCATCGCTGGCGGCGGAGTAGATCTAACAAGCAGCGCAGAGTCCACGGGGCAGCAACAACGGCGTGTGGCGGTAAGGGCACGTGGCCAAAAGGGCCCGGGCCGCAATAGGGCGTGACCCGTCAACAGAACGCGTCGGCCTTCGAGTAGCGGTGAGGACTTCTACGCAGAGAGATAAGGCAGCGTTCCAAAGAACGCTTGCAACTATGCTCCAGCTTCTCAACACCTCCCTTCGGCTGAACCCCGGTTCGGTCGCGTCAATTCTCGACAACAGCCTTTACGTTGCCACTCCGGGAGCAAATATCTCGTTTGAGCGAACGAGAGCGCGATCGGAGCACGGCTCCAGCCAACGAGCTGCGGGAAAGGTGAATTGAATGGCGCAGCAACACTCATGGAAATCAAGGGTATTGGAGACCCCACGGTGATAGGATACTTTTCGTTCTCGCTCCACTCCCGACATGGAGAGAGCACACCGGCGGCGGAGGGTTAGAGAGGAGTAATGGGATCAGGCACCCGCTGCATCTCACCGCATCGCCAGGCGCCAAGACCTCCGGCTTGATGCGGGAATCAGAGGTGGGTCCGTACGAGCTGAACACTGCCACTGTGTCTATGCCCAAGCCTGGAGTGGCGGACAAGCGGGTGTCACCGGACGTCGACGCCCCGACCGCAAGAACGTTCTTGGCGATGGCGGGGCTACTCATCGTACACGTCGACCGCCGTCGCTCGCCGTCATTGCCTTCAGAGAGAGTTCGCAGGCGTCAATGTCGCGGTGAAGCTTACAGCGGCTTCACATCCCCCTTGCTTGCTAGTACCTCCGCAGCCGCTGTGGCATCTTGGCATTTTTCAGTGTTTGGGCGGAGTAACACTTGTGACGCCGTCATGCGTACGCGCCTGTGCCCCAGCTGCGATTCCCGTCTCTATATGTGTCGACGCACCAGAGGAATAACAATTCCAATTCGTAGGTTCTAGGCGCGGCTGACACCACCAGAACTTTCGGTGGAGGAGACAACGACATACGGAATTGAGTGGCGTGGGCGCAAATGCAATCCTACGATTGAGTACAAGAGTTCTCGTGAAAACAATCATTAGGACCGTTTGTATCACCCTTTTTCTTTTTCTCACCTGCAGCAAAAATCAAGAGGTTCTCCGGATTCGAAACCATCCATCCGTCGTACAGCACATCGTTCGGTCCCAACGAGCACTGGATGTGCCGGGGTGTGTGGGGTCCAGTCAGGAAAAGCGGTGGGGGGGGGGGCATTGTAAGAAAATATTTGTGTTTTTCGCGTGTGCACCTCTAGCGTGTGTTTGCGAAATAGCACTGGCCATCAATTTGCCGCCGTCGACGCCCTTCGGCACCAAGAGATGGCTCCCACCGTCGTGTCCTTGTTGAACGCCGACAAACGCATCAAGAACGGAAGACGGGAAACAAGAGCTGGAGTCGCACATATACGCGCGACGACTGGCAATAATTATGTGCATTCGACCCACTGTCTACTTCATCTTTCTCTGAGCCGCTCAGGAAAGGACGGCGCGGGGCACGGGGATATGTAGGCAGGCCGGGGTAAGAGGTGGGAATAACGACGGTGGGTGCTACTGCCGGCGTGCGCTCCTGAAGGAGCAATCAATGCTGTGTTTGGTAAATAGGTCGTCGTTATCAACAACGTCAAGCGAGCGACCCTACGCTTGGATTGTCGGATAGATCAACGAAACGCACACATCGACGACAACAGCTGAAAAAAACAAGCACGAAGGCAAACCGGCAACAGATCGTCACATCAGGACCCGTCACTTCGAGCGAGCAAAAAAATAACGAAAATCAACACTCAACGCTAGAAACGCCATTCGCAGCACTCTTACACACGGAATACCTCGAAATCTCCCCCATAGCTATTGGAATGGATCTTGCAGTCAGCCTCCGCGCACGGCTCCCACAAGCCGTTCCCGACAAAGGGGGACAGACCGAAATTGTCGTAGAACGCATCGAAAATTGCGAGTTTCGCGCCCTGAGCCATGCCTCCGTTGTTCGTGAGGGTCTCAGCGACATCGTCACTCAAGCACTTTTCCGTCTCAAGCACGTCACAGTCATAGTCAGAGAACAGCGGGCAAAGCCTGTCAAGATCTACGATCTCGACGTTGGGCGTGGCGAGGTCATCCACGTCATTCGCCTCGTCGTCATCGACGCAAGCACCCACGCAGCTCATCGTCTCCGTATCCTTGCACGAAATCAGCTCTGCCGGGGTGTTCAGCGTAGCCCCCGCAACCGATCCGGCGACGTGAGTGCCATGGCCGGCCTGGGGAGGAAAGGCAGGGTGCACCACGTACGTTCCTTGTTAGCTCCACCAAAACTCCATACCTCGACCAAACTCGATGCCAAGGGGCTCAAACCGCGCACACGAGCGATGCAACCGCTTGTGCCAACAACGCACATGGCGAGGAGGACCTGATACGCGGATGATTCGCCACACCTACTGCATGGGAAACCCCTAATGAGAAAAGGAAGCGCGGATTCCACCGCTCCGTCCGCACCTCATAGTCATACTCGAAGCGATCTGCGGGAAGCCAGGGATACTGCTGCCCAAGAGAGGTGGTGAAAGAATCGCCGTGTGACCCCTCGGTGTCGTCTGACTTGATCAGATTGATGTACTGGATGATCTGGCCGAGTCAGAAACGAACCACGAGCGAGGGAAGGAGGGGTGCGGAGCAAACGTTGCCCGTGATTTGAGCACCAAGAAAAAAACGTGCGTATGAGGATGAGGGTGCCCTGCTGATGAGGTTGGGACGACGATCGCACACGCACGTGATCACCTCGACACGCTGAGCCATCCGCCCTTTGAGACTGCGTAAACGGAACTGAACCCTGCATCTGCACCACACAACAAAGAATCAGAGTGCAGGAGGCACATTTCAGTGGTCGAAAGACGCGAAGAGACCCGTCATCAGCGCGCACACACACCGGTCTTACAAACCTTGCGTCTATCGGGGAAGATGGTGAAATCCCCACCGTCGAATTCTTCCGCGATCTGGTAGTACGAGCCTGTGCGGTGGTCGTCGGTGGCCCGCGGCCACCCCAGCGAGTCGTCGTCGTCACTTGTAGGCGAGGAGAAGGAGGAGGAGGTCAGGGGCGGGTTGATTCCCCACTCCTCGAAATAGTGCCCGTGGGGTACGTGGTCGCCGCTCTCGTCGTGAGCAAAAAAGCACGAAGACTCATCGACCCCTGAGTCGATCACCTGGGTTGGGGTCCGCACGCACGTGGGGTTGGAGAGTAACAGGTGGGAGCGGGGGACGCCGGGGCAGTGCGGTTGCAACCCCGCTCGCTCACAGCTGGGGGGGTGAAAGTGTGTGTGACTTTTCAAGGCTTGGATCGGACACGACTTCCTGACTCCTGTTGGGTAGCCCGCCCAGTGGTCGAAGGCTGGATGAAGAGTACGCACCTCTGGAATCGGGGACGTGGTGACAAGTACACACCCTTTTCCCCACAGAGCTAGCTCCGGATGCGGCGGAACGATACTTTTTGTTGCGCGGACACACCTGGACGACCTGGCCCGTTCCATCTAACCCTGCGTCCGTGAGCGGCGTATCTGTCACCGTGGCACTTTGGATGTTGGCCCGCGCGGACGCGTTCAGCAGTGCTTGTGATTGCCTGGGGGCAACTCTTAGAACCTCCGGCTTGCTCGCGAGGAAGGACACGAGTCCCATGAAACAGGCAATATGCAATTCGGCTGATTCCCCTCCGTCGCTTCGTCCTCCCGCGCCCCTACCGGAGTGCAGGAGGTGGTCCAGGCCTGGGGACGAAAAAGGGAAGCACAGCAAGTAGTGACACAGCCGTGCCGACCATTTTGCAGAGGCATGCACCAATACATGTGAGCGGCCGCAGCAGTGTAGCTATACATGTTTTCTCTCAACGCCCAACAAAAGAGCGGGTTGCGTCAACGTAGTGGGAGAAAACTTTACGGTGGTGGTGGCCACCTGCAACAAAGGTAACAAACAAGCGTGCTACATACCACCGTGAGACCCAGAGACAAGAATTCACGGCTGGAGATTAGACAAAGCAAGCAGAGGAGTCAGAAACGCCGACGCAGAAACATAACAAGTCAAGCAAAGAAAGAGTTCACAAGCGTCTCGGGCGAAATCAACGCATAGAGCAAGGCAAAAATCACTCGGTTGGCGCCGCGATGCAGATACGATGAAGTAAACACCAATCCAGGCACCATGCCAAACACGATATGATGCCATTTTCCTTCGCTCAGGAACGAGTGCCAGGCATGTACGAGGAGCACGCGAACATTCCATACACAGCATCAGTAGCAATATTTTTGCGGGCGTGGAGGAAAGTGTAGGACTTGCACAATCAAGAGCTTCCTTTTTTATTCGTTGTTCTTGGCAGGCAAGCGGTATCTCACCCGCGCGCCCCCTTTGCACACGTGGTACCAGGCACGGTGTGCTAACATACACCCTCGTTACCACACCCCTCGGTCCCTCCGACATGTGCGGCAGTGGTATCGCACCCCCTGCATATCACACCCCCTCCATGGCTCCCGCGACCAGCACAATATCGCCCGGGCCACACAACATACATGACACCCTCCACACTCGCACCATACAACACCCAGTGATGAGTCAAAAGTTTCATCCTAGTGTTGCGTTATCTTGTTTGATACGGTCTGCGCTTCGCACTTGCGAAGTTTTGGTACTCCGGGGAGAGTCAAAAACTTTTTTGCCGCAAAAGGTTCAGCAGTACGTATCGACCCTATACATGAACCCCATAAAACGTACATACACCGCACCATGGCCTCCAAATCTCGGAATCTCAGCATTTATTTTTTCAATACACAGTTTCGGACTGGGGCTCCAAATATTCCGGTTAAGGAAGCAGATTTTGAGATAAGAAAGTTTCCTGGAAACGTCGTGCAGGTAATTTGTCAGATTTAAGCAGCTTCATGTGATTGGCTGTGGGTCAACAGTCCTCCCACGAACTTCCCCTGCCCGCAGGTGCTGTTGTTTTTTCGTGGTGCGCTGCGTGACAGCTAGCTGTGCAACTCGCTTGATGAAAAGGGGCTCTCACTGCTGCTGCTGTTGAGTGAGCGTGCGTGCGTGCGTGCGTGCGTGCGCGTGTCCGTGTCTGCATCGCTCCCTCAACCCCATCACAATAAATCGCACCACACCAGTACGGAGACAGGCGGTGATTTTTGCACACTGGCCGAAGACAGCCTCTGAACGAAGTGCTATGTCGCGTTTCAAGCATTCGGGAGAGAGACGGGGGGGTTGGGACCGGGAGGCACATCCGAGTCAAACGCTCTTCTTTCTAGTAGACACCAGAGAAAATACTCTTGCGCGCGGAAGGACGCGCCCGCCTTCACCAGGAGGTCACTACGTGCTCTTCCTCCTCTCTGCTCTTCTTCATTGCTGGCGGCGTTGCCATTCACCCCCCTTGCCTCAATCTGACCGGCGTGTTACTGACCTCAAGCCAGCCGGAAACAAACCTAACTTTCTGACCGTGCAGCCTCCCTGTTTTTGTGTTGGTGGCGCGCCAACTCCAAGGCCTTTCGCTGGGCGCTGGCCTTCTCCTTGGCCGCGCTGACATACTCTCAGCAGACTGCTGTGTGTGCGTGCGGTGGTGCGTGTGATGTGTTACTTCGAAGAAAGTTGCTAAATCGACAAATCGTGATAAATATCCTGAAAAAAANTGGTGGCGCGCCAACTCCAAGGCCTTTCGCTGGGCGCTGGCCTTCTCCTTGGCCGCGCTGACATACTCTCAGCAGACTGCTGTGTGTGCGTGCGGTGGTGCGTGTGATGTGTTACTTCGAAGAAAGTTGCTAAATCGACAAATCGTGATAAATATCCTGAAAAAAATTCCACAAACCAAGCCTCCCTCGGCTCTTAAATCTGTAATTTTTTTCCTTGTTGTGGGTTCTGGCGAGACTGTCAGGAGCGATCCTCAGAACGACGTTGTTTCCTTATTTCGGAAAAATTATGAGTCCGAAACTGTCAAATTTGGGATTTTTTACATGTTGACACACCTGACACCAATAGCACGTCGCCTTCGGCATGGTGCACAGAAACCCTATTCCATGAGCAGATATCTCCAGGGCTCGTGCCTGCTGCCTCGCTGAGCTCGTGCACAACACTGGCTGCTTTGCTCCAATCTCTCGCTCGTACAGCGCCCCCAGGAAAAGAGAGCTGTTCTCCCCCGCCCATATTTTGATCAGACCAAAAGTTGGTCGAGTGCAAGTCTACCGATGCTAACATCAGATCCCCGAGCGTATCGCTGATAAAAGCCTCGGCCTCCACAGATCGTGAGGCCAAAGTACCAGGCGTGAGCTCGATGCTCAAGCCTTCCACATTCGACATGCGCATCCGTGCGCCATGTCTCGCACTCAGTCTGTCCAGCCCTGTTGTCGTTTCCTTATCTTTGTCATGCCTTTGGCTGTGGTCGACGAGCCCCGGTGCAAGTTTCAACGCTGACGGAAAAGGCGAAAAGCTTTCCAACCCGAACTGCTCCTGGTCCTCTATTATCGCGGACGCTTGAGCATGGGAAGCTGATGCGAAGAAACAAGCCCCGAGGTCTTCAGAGTGAGACACCACCCGCACCGCCTCGGGCGACAGGAACTGCTTCAGCCGCGAGAAAGTCTCGCGTCCGTGTCCGTACTCGGCACAACATAGGTGCGGCGCACGGGTTTCGTCTTGTCTGTGACGGAGTCTCTCTCCGTTCCAAGTTGCGGCGGCCTCGAACGCCCTTGCATGGCCGTTGAAATCGTCCTTCGCAGTTGTTGAGAGCGCATTCTCCACTAGCTCTAGCGAAGGGTAGGGCAAGCTCTTTCCCGGCCATCCTACAGAAGCACCGGCCCACGTGCGGGCTGACGGCGTCAAGAGAATGATCTTCAGCACCATCACATATACGTTGTACATCATGGACTAGGTGGCTCGTTTGCTTGCCTCACGTCCTTTCTCTCTTTTCAGGATGTCCCCCAGAGTTGTTGGTGAGCTGTGTCAGATGTGCCAGCCCGCAGAACCGAGGTGTAGCGCACAACATTTGAATGCAGAACAGAAACGAGCGAACTCAGGAGAGACGCGGCGTGTTTTTCAAGCATCAAGAAAATTTCCCAGAACCTCCGGTCCTCCGTTAGACTGCTGTAGAGTTCGAACATAAAAAACACGCACACAAAGCGGCACAACGGTATTTCGCGGTGTCAGGTGTCAGGTGTCAGGTGTCAGGGCTTCAATCTCTCACCCAGGAGTTCATTCCGGGAGGGAGCTCTGGTAGTATGGCCGTCACCAGATGGTGAAGAAACAGAACAGACAGAGAACAGCAGTAGCATAGATATAACTTGAACTTCATCTGCACCTGTAGCCATTCGGCTACCCTGCCAGGGTGGGGAGATTTCACCCTGTCAAGGTCACCCTGGAAGACTACGCTGCAGGCTTGACCCAATGGCAGGGTGGGTACCCTGCCAGGGTACTGATCCCACACCCTGTACGTACCCTGCCACTCAGGGACCCTGGCGGGGTGCACACCCTGGGAAAACCCTGTGGAGACCGTGTCAGCCAAGAGGTACTGACGGGGCCGAAAATTAGGATATTTTCCTTTCGATAATTGTTTGGTTATTTTCTCTTTGTATTTTTGTTTCATTTTTTTTTTTTCCTTGTCGTCCCTTACAGCAGCATGTACGGTAGTGCTCCTAGACGTACAAACACGCTCAAGCTCATCCACACCATATATGTCGCCTTTTGACACCCCCCCGCCCCCCGCCCTGATCCGTGCCTTTCCTTGCTTCCCCCTCCGTAACATGTACAACTCCGGCGCGTCAATTCCATCAACAAACAACGTACCGCATGATACTGCTACTATCAGGGGACCCTATATATACCTCCCCTACAGGGTACATGATGACGTCACCGATTGCACGTACAGAGGCCGAACGCTGCACGCAATATATAACGCTTCTTCGACATAACACGAACGAACACGCTCTATGTGCCCAGCACCAGCTGGCAATGAATGCCAAACCTTCTCCCCCAAATTATCTGATTCCATCGTAAAAAGATAAAAATCTATAAAACTGCGACGAAGAATTATTCTTTCGATGGAACAATTAAAAACCAACGCGATGAAATTCTCTCGATGGAAAAAATTAAAAGCAAAAGAAATTGAAGGACTCTTTGAGTAACTTACCACCCAAGAAAAACTGCCACGATGAATTTTCTCTCGATGGAATAAATTATAAAAAGAAAGTTGAAGGACTCTAACTAACTTACCACCGCGATGAATTTTCTCCTGATGGAATAAATTAAAACAAAAAAAATCGAAGGACTCTGAGTAACTTAAACCCAATAAACACTGCCACNGTTGAAGGACTCTAACTAACTTACCACCGCGATGAATTTTCTCTTGATGGAATAAATTAAAACAAAAAAAATCGAAGGACTCTGAGTAACTCAAACCCAATAAACACTGCCACGATGAATATTCTCTTGAGATGGAATAAACTGAAAACCAAAAAAAATTGAGGTACTGTGTGAGAAACTACAACATCGGGAAAAACTGCCCCGAAGACTTTTCCTTCGATGGACCATGCATGAGATACGGAAATATCAAGACGCGAGGCTCGAGCCATACCAATCTCGATGCAGCGACGACAGCTACCCACGTGCACCACTCCCATCACACTAATGTAATTATCCATCCAATTGTGGTGGTATACACGCGTGATGAAGTCTGGTTGACCCGTGGAGAAGAACTCACTTGTTATTACTCTTGCAGAATAGCAGCAGCAGTAGCTGTTGCCTTGGGTATCGGTAGGTTTTAACGTGTACCAGTGGTAAGGTTTATGAAACACGGATTCGTAGCTCACAGCCGGCCCACGCCAACACCTCCCGCAAATGGTGGAGGTTTCATGACAAGATGGATGCACCGATGCTATTCGAAACGCACTCTCCATGGGCACCTGCCATATACCATCAACACGGCCATGGCCCCGCCCCTCGCACGCAAAACATTAAAACATGTCGTTGAGGTATGCTTCAAGATCATCATCCTGGACGTAAACGTCTGCCGCCGGGGTCTCCGGCACAACGAGGCTGTCCTTCTCGACGTAGTAGGGGGCGAGGAAGCGCATGATCTCCGGCTTGTGGAAGTCGGAGCTGGGGATGGTAGGGATCGCCGCCGTGCAGCATCGCGGTCCAGTCATGAACTGGAACAAGTTGTACCATAGGCTGGGCCGGGCCGTCGTGGGGAAGAGGGGGGGTGCGCACCGATTCGGATCAGTTGTTTGTCGCTCCACCTGTGTGCTACACATGGTCATCAACAGCCATCATGAAGAGTAAAAGTTTCTTCTAATATGAAGACCGCCATCCAAATCACGTATGGTACGGATAGAAAATATTATTGTCGCAACCATAACGGAGGTTAAGTCTATCTTTTCTGTGGGAGACGCTAACGTACCCTAATACTACTGTAACTCCGGGAATGCAGGTCATTGGGATCATCGTTTACCTCTCTCGGAAGGCCCGGGCGTTGGCGGAACCAAAGCCGCCGGCAGATAGCTTGATCCAGGCTCTCGACTTCCGAGTGACCTTGCAGACAATTGTCTCGTGGGTGCCGATCTCGTTGACCGGAAGGGCCGCGATGTCGTTAGCTGCGTGCAGCAATGCGGGAGTGACAACCTGATGTGCAATTGATGACAGAGGATGAGGGGGAAGACAAAAGAAGGGTGTCATCAAGAGGACGAGGGNTGGGTGCCGATCTCGTTGACCGGAAGGGCCGCGATGTCGTTAGCTGCGTGCAGCAATGCGGGAGTGACAACCTGATGTGCAATTGAGGGTCATCAAGAGGATGAGGGGGAAGACAAAACAAGGTTGTCATCAAGAGGACGAGGGGAAAGACGAAACCAGAGCCCACAAAAAAAATGGGAAGTCCTTCAACTTGCTACCGCTCGCCCGCGCTACCGGAGGCATATAATGTGGGCTCTAGTCCTGGAATACGATGACCTGTTCGGGTTGCAGGCACATGCTACCAGCCTGCGTCGCGTTAACAAATAAACGGGCGCTAGGTCTACAGACGAGTAGGAGTGCACGCAACAATTTCGTCACCTGTCCAAGGAAGTCTTCCTTCAGTCTCTCCGGTCCCAAGAGGTACCCCAAGCTGAGGGCCTTGCGGGTGGAAGCTTGGTGCGCCTTGGTAAAGCGCCACATGATGCGGGACATCAGGCCAGTTAGTTCCTGGGAAGGTCGAGTTCACACAATTAGTAGGGAAAAGGGGTTAGTTGTGTACGGGATAAAAAAGACAATACGTTTTACTACCCTTCTCATGATAAAAGAAACCACTCACCACGTCGGGGCTGATGAGCTGCAGCAATAGGCCCAACAGCGCGGCCTTCGCCGCCTTGGGCACCAGCGCAGTGTCAAGCGCGTCGAAGAGGTTTTGTCCGGACATCTCCATGTTGATGGTTGATTCCCCGCCAATGCCCGTCTCGTGGCACTCCTCGCTGTTGTGGCGCTCTTGAACAGAGCGCTTACCCAGGGTGCGGAAGGTCGTGGTGCTCGCCCCGGTCGAAGTGAAACCACCGCCCGTGGGACCACCGGACCTGGTAGCGCCACTGTGTGATGTACCAGAAGCTGAACTCTCGATACCGTTGATGCCAGTCGACACACGTCTGGATTTAGCCTGGTGTCTTCCTGCGCTCTGATCCGACGACACAATGACACACCACTGGTTGACCCGCCACCTTCCGAAGAACCAGCGCCAGGCCACCCGGAGGGGGCACCGCCCGAGGCACTGCCAGAGCCGCGGCCGCCGAGTAGACCGGATAGTCGACCGCCGCCGCCCACGGACGACGCGCGGCCCATGCCCTATAGCAGCACGGCCGAACCCTGTTATGCTGTGCAAGTTGTGAACGGGACTGTCACTTTCCACCCCCAGCAGCGAGCACCATTTATCGCGTGCATCTTCAAAAAAAAAACGGCCGTGTTCGGTGTCCAGCAGTAGATTGCTGGACCATCGGTATAATAATGCTGGGGCTGTACCCTAGAGGCTAAACACACCTTACAAGACTAAATGTATCGTAGAAATGACTGGTACAACCCTGGTTGTGTCGACACCCTGGAAGAGGGTTCCTGCCCGTGGACCCTGTGGGGACCGATTACCTAGACAGGTGGTCACAGCGTCCGTACAGGGTCTATTTGCCTGCAGGGTTCACAAAGGGGTAGCCGAATGGCTACAGGTGTGACTCTGGAGCACAACGGCCGTCGTGCGTGACCCACCCGGTACACTTACAACGTTAACCCGAGGACAGCATATATATGTATGTAGACAGCGGTCATGAGTAGAAGTAGCCCACAAGAGGTACGAAACAAGCCCTGAGGTGTCGTTTTTCCTGACGCCCTGCTTGGATACTCTCGGCCAGAGTAACGGTGACGGAAAGACTCGTGCGAGACCTGAGACGCTGAAACATTCTGCAGGATGTGGGTGACGAGTGATGAAGCGAAAAAAACATTGGATGGATAGCAACGCGCGCGGGGAGTTGCCCTCCACGGAAGTGAAAGTTTCGGGGCATTCGAACCCAACGACTTTGTAACTTTCATAGCAGCTTACAGCAGTGGAGAAGACTACGTACAGTCGTCCTCCGGGCCGACTGCTGCGTATTCTAATGGGTTGATTGGGGCTCTCCAGAACGGCGTAACACCATCAGTAGTCTTCCTGCGTCGTGCAAGGCCGCCGAGGCTACATTCCGCGTTTAGCGAGGGCGCCTCCACGCCCTTGCCACGGTGCGTAACTGCATGCGGCACTCCG
>CACKRE030000664.1:7697-32140 GCA_902602495.3 Ectocarpus sp. CCAP 1310/34 | reverse complement strand
GGGGTTTCTGACATCACTCTACCATCACTCGCATGTAAACGTACACCAGCAGCGCGGGGAGGGGGCAACGGGGGGAAAAGCATCACAGGCACAGCGGTGGGCGTTTCATAATTGGCTGCAAGCGTGTGGCCCAAAGCGACGAACCCCTCTCGCCACGGGGAAAGGTAAATTGGCCATGGAAAAGGTGGGTGCCTACGTCGTCCAAGGCAATACGTTGCAATCCCTGTGCTTGGTGGAGGGAGAAAAGATTGAACACCATTCCTTCTACATGACGTACTTGTGTAAGCTTCACGCAAAAGTCTCTACCTTCAAGATGAAACCTCACGTTTAAACATCCGATTCCAAGCACTCGCATCGTCCTGTCATCACCAATCTGCACTCTCTCGCTACCAAGGGGCGGGATGATCACATCGTACATGTTCGTGGGGTCTCCGGTGGTGTGGTTAGTTGCACCGGAGGCTGCAAGCCATTCTTCAACTCCTACACGCTCCGCCCTCACAACCGGTATAGAGGCATACCCCTCACCCCCTACGAATCCACTCGAAATCTCACGATGGTACTCACTTGACATGTCCCTTACAACATACGCATGCAAAGTCCCCCCTGCCGACGAAGGTGCTCCGGTCGAAGGAAGGCGCGGGAGAGGCGAAAGGGGCGGGGACTAGCTGCTGTTGTTGGAAGGGGGGGGATAGGTACCGGCTACTGATNGCATAGAGTTCATCAAGGCATCCCCCTCACCCCCTACGAATCCACTCGAAATCTCACTCTGGTACTCACTTGACATGTCCCTTACACCACACGCATGCAAAGTCCCCCCTGCCGACGAAGCTGCTCCGGTCGAAGGCGCGAGAGAGGCGTAACGGGCGGGGACTGGCTGCTGCTGTTGGAAGGGGGGGGATAGGTACTCCGGCTGCTACGGTTGGAGTGGGTATTCGTACACACCGCTCGCGTGCGTCACCGGTTGTTGATAAACACCGGTCACGTGCGTCACTGCATGCCTCCCCGTAGATGGTGCTGCCATCGTCGCCACCGTCGCTCCTGCTGTTCCTGGCTCTACCCCTTCTCCGCCGCACTGCTGCGCGGTGTTGGCCTGCCCGTACGAGTGTGCCCACGGCGGCCGCTGGCTGTAGCCACCGGCCGGCGGCCGGGGCGGTGGGGGCTTAGGCGGCGCGTTGGCGGCCGGCATGCCAGCTGGCCTTCCGACATCAACCCGCGAAGGACAGAACATGGTTGTGGCCGAGTTCACCGCAGTTCTCACACCGCTTGCGAGGGTCATTCGGGTGGATGGGAGGTTCATTTCCCTGCGGGCGGTACATGGGGGGGTAGGCGCTGTAGTCGTAGCCCCGCTGAGGTATAGGGTAGGCGGGGAGGTTGCTGCCCGGCGGTCCCTGGTGGAAAGGGCCCCTGCTCCTCCCACCGGAAGCGGCACCACGCCCCCCGAATCTTCCTCCTGCCGGCTGCTGCTGATGACGTCCTCCTCCAAAAACACCCCGGCTCCCATGCTGGGGCCCGTGCCTTCCGCCGTAGCTCGCACCTTGGCCGCCCGAGGGACCTCCCCAACCCCGCTGCAAGCGACATTCCTCGTTGCTGTGGGACGAGGAGTTGTGGAGGTCACAATATTTTATCTCAGGCGGGTACGGCGGCGGGTATACCTGTTGCTGCTGCTTGAAGTACGGCTGATGCTGCTGCTGTGGCTGCTGCGGTTGTTGCTGCTGTTGCCACGCTGCCGTCCTCCGTTGTCCTCTCGTCTTCCCCCTATCCCCCATGTTCCCGCGCCCGCCACCACGGTCATCACCGCCAGTGACGAGGGCATACGCCCCCACGCTCTCCGACGCCCTCTTCCTAGCGGCCTCCGTCGCCGCCCAGGCAGTCAGAATCACTTTCTCTACCAATTCCGTCTTGACCTCCGACTGCGCCAACAACACGCTCCTCTGCACATTGAAATCGGGCAGAAGGTTGCGTACATAGTGGACGTTAGCATCATGATCGGATTGCACCCAACCGTAAGCTTCCAGTTTCTGGCGAAGTACTGATGCTCTTGTGAGATAGCGCCGAGGCTCCTCCCCTACTTCCTGCTTCAACGAGTACCACTGCTCCTGCATCTCCAACTTGTCCGTTTCTGCGTGCACTCGGTAAAAGTTGAGAAATTGATCCCACGATTCAGTGGGGCAACCACTAGCTAGGATTGCAGGGACTATTGTCGGTACTTGTATCTTGGATATAATCAGCTGCCAAGCCTCAACCGCCCGATTTACAGCTTCCGTCCCATGCTCCACCTTCAATGCCGAGATATTCGCATCCGTCTTCCCTACACGAATCGTGTCTTCGATTCTATTGCCCCAAGGCAACGTNAGGGACTATTGTCGGTACTTGTATCTTGGATATAATCAGCTGCCAAGCCTCAACCGCCCGATTTACAGCTTCCGTCCCATGCTCCACCTTCAATGCCGAGATATTCGCATCCGTCTTCCCTACACGAATCGTGTCTTCGATTCTATTGCCCCAAGGCAACGTTCCTGCTCCAACAAAGATCGAAATTGACTGGTGAAAACCATTACCGCCGTCTGTACATCGTCCTCGGGGTTAAACTTCCCGGTGAATGCAGGGATTGTGATACCTGCGCTAATACGTATTGTTTCTTTAGGGGTTGGGACTTCCCTGTATTCATCCTCCGGTCTTATCTTGACCCTCTGCAAGGCCCGCGCGAGGGTGTCGATGAGGCTGACGTCCGCCGGCGATCGGAGCTGGTCTTTGGGTCACGGGCTTGACTCCGAGCCAGCCGGCCCAGCCGAGTGTCGCCTCCTTCGGAAGGCATGCCCTCGCTCTGTGTTACGGGGCGCTCTGCTGCTGCTGATTCTACTTTGATCTTGACCTGCTCCTTGATAAGAGCGTCGATTACGTTTCGCTGCTCGTCCGAGAGCTGGAGCTCATCCAGCTGCTGCTCCATAGTTTCCGTGTAACTGTTCTCTGGCCGAACTCTTTTGTAGCTAGCCCCACCTCGGGATCCCGTATGATATAACCGCGCTGGGGTGTTAGGACAATCCAAACTGGGGGTAGCTTGTCGCAAGACGTGTGTTGAATAGGGGATCGGCAACTCGGCGAGCTTGCGCCGAGCAGAAAAACTTGTTGTGATCTATTTTCATCCACATAGACTACACACACACAAGCCCCGTTGAGGGGGCGACGCCGTATCAAACAGGGGTACCTTGTGCATTCCTGGAATCCATTCCACGTACCACACATGTCACCCGGTATTCCGCTCTACCTCATTCCATGGGAACATCCAACACCAACCACTTGGCATTGCTACAAGTATATCTATCAGGTGGGGCATGAAAAAAAATATCAAGAAGAAAAAAGCCCTAGTGGTTAACCCCTCCTGTGTGACCCTGGATGGTCGTAGTTGTACGAAAAAATACATTGAAAAGTGTAGCACACTACATACATACACATACGCTGAATAGTGTAGTAGTCTACACGTCTCACCACGAAAAATGGGGGAACTGTCGCCATAAAAAATAGGACGAAAACACAACACACACACACACACTCCCAAGGCAACCCCCAAACGACTCAAAACCCCATTTTGACACCTGGGCGACACAGCCAGGGACCATACAAGCACGGGCATCGTTTTTTCCTCACGTTCAGGCACGGATTCTGCCCCAATACCGCAGAGGCGCGCAAGGCCTCACCAGAGTGCCCACTTCTGTCCGACATCGCGGTGGGTATCTCAGAACCTCCTGACACCGTATCCATGTCATCTTTCCTATCCATGGTTGCCGACTGCGGACCGACCGCGGAGGAGAACATGTCAGAAACATGGCAGGCCCCTTCGGTACCAACACGGGAAGATACTGTTACTTACCCATGTATGTGTGTTGAAGATGATGGTATCACTTGTATTTGGGACAGCAGACGCGATCAGGACGCGGCGGGAGAGAGAGAGTGCCACGACACAGCAAGCACTCCCGCAGGGGCGAGTCCCGTGGATCAACCATGAAACCAACCCGGGGGACTATCAATTCCTATCTGCGTAGCCACTTCCTACAGTCCCGTTGGAATATTCTCATCCGCTCATGCACACACGAACACCCTCCCTGGTTCTTTGCGCTAGTAACTAACCACTTAGTGGGCATTCACACGCCGGGTGTGACCAAAAAACCAAACGGACAAAAGACCAACGAAAAAAAAACAACAGGGGGAAACCCGGCCTCCGGGTCAAAACCCCCACCCATATTCACCGTTCCATCAAACGCCCTATCCCAACGCTTGGCAAGCAGTAAAAGTGCAAGACTATCCTGAGGAGTTGGTTCAAACAACTACAATGCGGCTGCACTACTGTTTGTTCTTCAAACAAACATCAGACAAACATCAATATCGCCCCCCCTCGCTGATGAAATACAGCGCACCGGGGCGGAAGGCAATCATCCAACATTTTCTGAGCGACACATAACCGGCATGCATTTTTTCGGCAATCCTCTATTCTCGTGGAGTACAACACTGGTGTCCCATTTTTTCCTCCTACGTTCCTTCAGCGGTTCCAACAGTATCCCATCTTCCTGCACATTGCGCAACCTAGAGAACGGCACCACGTAGCCGCAATCAATGAGGGTCTCAACCGAATGACTATCAGGAAATACTGAACATGTGGGCGCGAACGCCTACGAGAAACACGGAACACCCTCCCTGGCTCTTCAACCAAAGTACAGTCATGACAACTCACGAGGATTTACCAACTTCGCTACGAATATCATCAAACACCAAATACCGTCAAGAAAGAAGTGCCACAATCCAGCGCTGTGATGCGTGTTCCTCCCCTCCCAGCGCTCGTCCCGGCCTGTAGCCTCGCCACAAAAGGAGTTCCCGTTTTAGCACCACGATGCAAGTACCCTACCCCCACGCGCCTTCCGACGTGCCGCGGGGTTCCCGCTCTCGCCCCTTCCGATGCGCCACGGGGCTGCTTCGATTTTCTCTCCCCCTCACGCTCCGTCCGACGCGCCATGGGGCTAATGTTTGCCTCCCCCCCACGCCCTCCCGACGCGCTATGGGGCTGCATTGATTGTCGCCCTCCCGCGCCCCTCCCGTCGCAGCTGCGAGCACACGGCCCTCCCGCCGTGTTATTTGGTTGTTGCCCTCCCGCGCCCCTCCCGTCGCGGCTGCGAGCACACGGCCCTACCGCCGTGTTATTTAGTTGTTGCCCTCCCGCGCCCCTCCCGTCGCGGCTGTGGGCACACGGCCCTACCGCCGTGTTCTCTGAATGTTGCCCCCCCACGCCCCTCCCGTCGCGGCTATGGGCGCACGGCCATCTCGCCGTATCCTTCTCAATATTGCCCCCCCCACGCCCCTTCCGTCGCGGCCATGGGGCACACGGCCTTGCGGCCGGTTTTCTGTGTCTCCACCCTTCCACGCTGTTGCAATGGTGCTATCTTCACCATCTCCTACTGCTGCTGTGGGTGGATGGTGCGCGCGTAGTGACCAGCGCGGATATTGTGTCTTTCCCCCGCCTCTTCTTACAAGGCCTCACGTGCCACATCCAGCTCCTCGTCATCGCTCGCCACCGCAACCGCCATGACCGCCGTCTCGCCCTTCGCCTCCTCCTCGTCCTTCGCCGACGGGCACTTGCTCTTATCGTGTCCATACCCGTCGCAGTTCTCGCACTGGGTCATGAAGTCGGCGATGGGGGTAGTGCACGAGAACGACTGGTGCCCTCGCCTCTTGCACCGGTAGCACCGGCCCCTACGACGGCCGCCGTAGCTGCTGCCGTCTCCACCGCCGTTGCCGTTGCCGTTGCCGCTGCCGCCATTTTCGCCGTTTCCGCCACCGCCGCGTCCCCCGCGGCCGCGGTTGCGACCAGCTTTTCCGCCGCTGCCATTGTCGGCGCTCACGAGTAATCCCTGCTCAGACGCCTTGTGATTGTTGCGGTTGCTGTTCCGATGGCTCTTCCCCTGCTTGATGCTGGAGTGCTGGGAGCCCACCACTCTGATGACCTCTCCCCGGTCCAGAGTCGGTGCGGACTGCAGAGTCAGTTTGGCATGGTCGTACTCGGCCGGTAGGGCCGAAAGGAAGAGCGACAGCACGTAAGAAGCCTCGACCCTGACCCCTCTCTCGTTCAGACGACTTGCGAGTTGCTCCATGGCGATAAGCGATTCAGTCGGGTTTTTGTCGGCCGGCATTGCGAAGTTCTGAAACTTGCTGAGCAACTCCTGTGTGGCTACCTGCGATTCCGGGTTGTGCACCTTGTCGAGTTCATCCAACGCCTGCTTCGGCGTCACACATCTCCCGAAGACGGCCTTGTCTGGCTCCCTCACCAGGGCCGAGGACAGAAAGTGGAAAGCTTGGAGGCTGCGGTGGATCTGCGCCTCGGAGTACCCCTCTGCCAGCAACGTAGCTTTGGGTTTGTTCATGTCCCCGACGTCCGGCTGGGGTTCCGTGGCCCCTACGAACTGGCCGTCCATGTCTACTGTTTTAGCTGCCTGGATGAAGGCCCTTCTCCACGAGTAATATCCCTGGCCCCCTTCGAGACGCGGCGCGTGCACTGACACACGCATTTTGCTATATGGGTTCTGCTGAAAACAATCTCCTTCTCCGACGAATCCGCCAAAACCACCGGTACCGCCGCCATATGTCTCGGTTGTCTCACCTTGGGAGAGCGATCCCCTGTCACGTCCGCCACCCGGCCCAACCGCCGGGTCTGAGGGTGGCGTGATTCCCTCGTTTTGCGGTGCCCCCTCCTGGGTACCGCGGGTGGGCGCATCGCCCGTAACGACAGCGCCCACCCCAGCGCCGCCGGACTCCCCCTCCTTCTCTAACTTTCCGAGGGCGGATCGAAGCAGCCCAGCCAGCTGCTGTACCTCGTCCGGCAGGCCTGAAACTTTGCTCTCCAGGTTGTCAACTCTGCCCTGCGTACTAGTGGTGACGTCGGCAGCCTCTGCTGCAACATCGGCGCCACTCATTCCCAGCACGGGTTCCCTCGAGGGATACACTCTAGAGTGTTACTATACCCATGTATGTGTGTTGAAGATGATGGTATCACTTGTATTTAGGACAGCAGACACGATCAGGACGTGGCGGGAGAGAGAGAGTGCCACGACACAGCAAGCACTCCCGCAGGGTCGAGTCCCGTGGATCAACCATGAAACCAACCCAGGGGACTATCAATTCCTATCTGCGTAGCCAATTCCTACAGTCCCGTTGGAATATTCTCATCCGCTCATGCACACACGAACAGATACCAGGCACGGGAAGATGCCCACGGCAAGCCCGGCAAGCAGCGCACTAACGGCAAACGCCACAAAAAAATGCGTGACACACAACGAACAAAAAAACCAACAGGCGCGCACACCGAATAAAAAGACGCGCGTACAGCAACAACACACACACACGCGCCACACACAAAGAAACACCAACCACCACGACGAGTGCACACCGACTCGTGAGGGCAGCAGCAGCATGTCGAAGCAGTTTACCACGCAACCCTAAGCGCGGCACCCCTGAACTAGAAGTGCGTCGAAGTACTTCGTATGCATGCAAAGTATGAAACCATGTGTTTGCCAACTCTTCTTATGGTTACTCCGGAGTACGCGATGTGCGGCCTATTCCCACCATCCATTAAATAGCAGCGAACGACGTAGCGTAGCGAACGGTATCCGTTTTCGTCACTTGATTGGTTAGGATAAACGGGCCGGATTTTTACTTCGTATACACCACATGCATGTTGTGCATATGAATGCCATCACGTGGTTACGTTGCAAACTACCTCGACATGCTGCTGCTGCCCTCACGAGTCGGTGTGCACTCGTCGTGGTGGTTGGTGTTTTTGTGTGTGTGGCGCGCGTATGTGTGTTGTTGCTGTATGCGCGTCTTCTTGTGCTGTATGCGCGCCCGTTGCTTTTTTCGTCCGTTGTGTGTCACGCTTTTATTTGTGGCGTTTGCCGTTAGTGCGCTGCTTGCCGGGCATCTTACCGTGCCTGGTATCCTCCCGTCCCGTCACCGAAGGGGGCTGGCATGTTTTTGACATGTTCCTCCGCGGTCGGTTCGCAGTCGGCAGCCATGGATGGGAAAGATGCCATGGATACGATGTCGGGAGGTTCTAGACATTCCGAGGCTATTCGATGTTCTACCGTGCGGTGACTAGGCCTTTGCTCCATCGGCCGTGTTGTTTGTTGTATGATGGAGAATAAGGAGGTGAAATTAATTGAAGTTAGTGTAGAAGTAAAGTAACGGCCGACGGTGCAAAGACCTAGCGGTGACGTGGAGGTCGATTTTCCCTCGATTTCCGCCGTCCGTAAGTGGACACACAACAAGTGGGTACAATTTGGACAAAATTGGGTCGAAATATAGACATTAGTGGGTGCATGAAAAAATTAGTTGACGCCGCTGGGTTTTTTTTTTTTTGTTTTTTCTCCCATCATTGGACTCTGTCGTCTGCCCCTCTGGCCCCTATCCTCCACTTCTACTAGCTAGACGACCCAACCGGGGTCACATAGGAGGGGGGGGTTGGACCCCCTCCTGCGGTTCATGCCTGAGGTATTTTTATCGCGAGAAGGGTACAGCAATCCCTTCCCTCGCGACTTACGAAGTCGATTATGGTTTACTAACAAACGAGCTTTGCAGCGCGTCGCTTTCATCCTAGACCAGGATTTATGTAGTGAGAAAAAAACTCTCTCTGCCGGGACTCGAACCCATGACCTGGCCCTTAGCAGGCTGCGAGGCTACCCACTAGACCACCGGGGCGACCGGCTTACGCACCGCGATGTCGGACAGAAGTGGGCACTCTGGTGAGGCCTTGCGCGCCTCTGCGGTATAGGACCGAATGTGTGCCTGAACGTGGGAAAAAATCGATGCCCGTGCTGTACATGGTCCCTGGCTGTGTCGCCCAGGTAGTAGGTGTCAGAATTGGGTTTTGAGTCGTTCGGGGGTTGCCTTGGGAGTGTGCGCGCGTTGGATTTTCGAGTACCCACTTTTGTCCGAGAATGGCGTGGGTATACCTTCGATTTTTTATTTTTTTTTGTGGGAATATATATATATGTGTTTGTTTTTCGCCCCCCGTCTTGCTGCACCCCCTGGTGTGTGGTGCAGGGCGGGGGATGCCTGGTCGGCGGGAACCCGGCACGGAACCCTCCGGCGTTGTAGGCGGGTGTGGGAAGCGTTCCCCGTTCTCCTTATATTTTATTTTGATCGGTCTCCTCGACGCTCTTTCTCGTTTGGTGCGGTAGCTGGTCTTTCTTTCTATCATTTTGTTTCTCTTCCGAGTGGTTTTTGTACCCTATTTTTTTCTGTTTCTTCGTGGGGTCGTGTAGTATGCCGGGTTTCGAGACCACGGGCTCCCAATCTTTCTTTTTTAGAGCTAATGTGAGAAACAACAACAAACAACAACAACCCACTTTTGTCCATTTCCCAACAAGAAAATCTCGAACGGGTAGTCTTTCTGTGAAGTAATGTTTGCCTTCTAAAAAAAAGTTCATTAGCAATTTCGAACATCGGGTCCCCATAAAAATGAAAAAAAAAACGATGAATTTATTTGTTGAAAGCGTTCCGTAACTAGCCAAACGGTCTCCTGTCAACCTCCACCGCAAACACTCCACACTACAACTCGCCCTCTCACACCTACACCGGAACCCAGGACTCCTCAGCGCGAGAGTACCGGCACGATGGTTTCAGCTCTACTTTTCACGGCCAGAGGGGCGACCACAGCGGCGACGATCGCGACTGTAGCAACCTTGGCGTATGTCCCTGCCGTGAACGGGCATGGCTTCGTCATTGAGCCCATCAGTCGGCAATATTATCGGTCGAAGGATTTCAATGATGGGTGAGAGCTATCGAGGGCCTTCAGAGGTCACCCCTACACAGCTACATAGCTGCAGATTGGTACGGGACACTTCATGCGCAAGACGATGATGATATGTAGCCTATGCTTGTGCACATGATATGAGTGCCACTTTGATTAAGGTCATTTGTGAGTTTAATCGCACCTACCTCTCGATTATGTCGTGAGCATATCATCTGTTGTACTTATGTTTTGTATGATGATATGAACGGTGAGACGGACGTGTAGTTCAGTTTTGGGCACGCGTACGGTGCTGCAGGGATTATATATAGGTGTAGTAGTACCTCTTCGGGCTCTTGTACACCTTTTTCTTGCTACGTGTGCGTGCGTGTTCTTTAGATCCTCAGATGTCTCCAGCACTTTCGTGACCACGGGCCGAGAGTCTTTGCTAGATTTTGGCATTTAGCAACTGGCATACGGTTTAATGTGAAGTCAACAACAAACAACAAAAATCCATGTGTGTACAGATGCAGTACTGTCGTACCGTGTATGTTGGTTTTGGAATCACATGTACTGCTGTATTATGTCGGCAGGTCTGTATGCAGAGAGAGGTCTATTGGTCTTCCATGTATGTATGTATGTGCATGTGGCCAAGTGTACTGCATGTATGCAGATGAAGCCCCGTCGCGCCATTCACTTCACTAGGGCGGCCGACACACCCAGCAGTAAAAGCGCCTTATAGCTGGTGTTCGATGTTCGGACAAACGGAGAGCCATCAAGGAAGCGTGAATTCGCAACGAAAAAAGAACCTGAACAAAAAACCAGGTAGTCTAGAGATCGATGGTAAGTAATAAGCGTCCGCGACCCCCTTCGGAGAGACACCTCTTGGGTATTCGGGGTGAAGGGCTACGTTGAGCACGTTGTGCGCACACTTCCGCTCTTCTTCGATTGTGTGTCGAAAGATAAGCATTCATTGTTGGTGGGACGAACATTTCATGTGGAACAATACTTGATGAGCTCCAATCGAAACGCATCCTCCCTGATTTCTGTTAATTGAGCGCAATTCAATCACACACAGTAGTAGTTTGCTCACGCTGTAGAATACACCGCACCATACTTTCTGATTGTGCGGTAGCAGTACAATACGGGGCCTCATTTCGTTTAAAGAAAGGCGTTGGTCGAAATGTCTCAAGACTATTGCAACAAATCTACTATGTAGGTCGTATGGTGGCGGCGCGTTCTGTAGAAGCTTGAAGTCAAACAAGCACTAAGAGGCTGGAAGACCGTTGCTGTTAAAGTTTGCAACTCAGTAGTAAGTGCATGCGAGATTCCTTCTGTCTGTCTATTCCTTTTGGCAATAACGAAGCTCGCAGTCGAGCGCCTCGCGCCCCATCATATGAATCTGCAAATTAGGTAGGTCCGTACAGTAGGTAGGTCCGCACAACAAGGTAATCTCCGTCCTTTAACTTTATTTCATCTAGCAGTGAGCAGCAACCTAACGTAGACCTACGAAATTCCTCGTCTGGTCCGAACCGTCATTTAGCAGTACAAGTACGTACGTACGTACACATGGCTCATTTGAAAAAGTCCGACGCAAAAGTTCGCTTGGCGTTGGTTTCCTTGGATGCGTGCTAATGATCAGCAGCCCTTCGGAGCGTACGTCACGCTCGTTACTGTAGTGTCATGCTCGGTAGGACTGACCCATTCGGGTACCCGAGGATGACATGGTATTGTCCCCGAGTACATCGTTGAATAGGCCCGATTCGAGGGAAAGCAATGTTGATGAGAACGGGTCCACAGGTCCAACCAACCGGGTGTATTCCGTCTTGTTATTCTCGAAGCTAATTTTCGGGTAGAGGGGTCCGCGCTACCGGGCATGCATCCGGTAATTATGTAGTACCACTCCACTTCGCAAGTATTGTTGGTGTTAAATTGCCGTCGTTGTTGAGTTTAACATTCAACAAAATACCTTTTAACATTCACACCACCGGTCCAACTGACAACGACGCAGACGTCAGTACTGTCGAACTTTGCAAAGGTTCGAGTAGTGCTGCAGTAGGTTCGCCGTCAACATGTAGGTCCGCAAGCTAGCATCGTTAGAATAATATTTGAGACCTGGTTCACCTATCGGCTGGTTTTTTGTTACATTTTGTGAGGGGGCGGACTTGTGACGGGTTTTCGCCCCGTCCCAATCAAAATCCACATGCTGCGCCGCCAAACCAAGATATCCTCAATAGAGTAGGGAGACAAATTGCCCTTAGTTATTGAAATTTCACCCCCTCTTTTGTTACTCTCTGTGTGTGCGTTTGCGCGTGCAGGAACGAACACTACATTGAAAAATGGGCGGGGTCCTTCAACGGGGGAGGTGCGTACGAATTTATCGCAATAAGTCGTTACGGAAACTGCAATGCTTGGAAGCACCCTTTCACCGTCCAAAATAAAACCTGGAAGTAATAATGTTGGCTTCATCTTGACTCCGTTTTTCTGTCTGCGGTTCACGAGTGACTGAGACTGGCGCATGTTATTTTTTTCACAACCATGTAGATGTATATGTGCTGCATGCTTCAACTCCCATACTACAACAAGATTGCAGCCATCTGTGTCCGAGTTCAACAACAACAGCAGCAGTGTTACCTTACGGAGTATTTGTTTTCTCCTGATGTCTTGTGAAATGCTGGCGCCATGTATATGTGCTGCATACTTCAACTCCCATTCTACAACGAGAGTGCAGCCAGCCATGTGTGTCCGAGTTCAACAACAACAGCAGCAGTGTTACCTTACGGAGTAGTATTTGTTTTCTCCTGATGTCTTGTGAAATGCTGGCGCCAAAAATATCCCGTCGCCTCGGTCTTTTAGGTCGCAACGTCCAACGAAATGACGGTAATCAGCAGCTTTGAATAGAAGTTGAAACATCCGAGCCGAGGTGTCGTATTTTTCATTTCGGTGCCAACGATGACATGACCACTCCATCCAGTGAACGTTTGAACATTGTTCGTGGGTCAACTTGCCCAAAGGAAGGGTGAATCTTTTTCGCGTCCAAGATCGAAAATACCCGGAAAACTGCTTCTAAGTTGTGTAACCACAAGCAGGAGATCTTCAGTTTGAGAGGCGGTCGTTGCCTGGCCTGTATGTGCATATGTTCGTGCCAAACGGTACTGGTAAGAGTACGGTTCTTTCTAGCTTTCTAGTGCCTCCCCCCACGCCAATGACAGCTTGGTTTACTCGGGCTTTGCGGTGCCGTCGCCGGTATGCTTCCGCTATGATGCCGTAGGTGCGGACGAGGTGCAGGCCCGAACCATCACCAACATCGACCCTGACGTCCTTGCCGACTACGGCGACGGCAACTACTGGATTGTGGGGGCGGCGTGGGACATGGGGGAAAGGTGCCCGAACAACAACTACCTCGAGAGCGACAAGATTGCCGTCGGACACGGCGTGTGCGGGGACCCTCCCCAGGTCGGCAATGCGATCGGTTTGTGTGTGTTGTGTGTGTGTTTTGGTCCTATTTTTTATGGCTACAGTCCCCCCATTTTTCGTGGTGAGACGTGCACTACACTTTTCAGCGTATGTAGTCTAGAGTACTACACTTTTGAGTGTATTTTTTCGTACAACTACGACCATCCAGGGTCACACTGGAGGGGGTAAACACCAGGGCCTTTTTCTTCTTTTCATTTCTTTTCATACCCCACCTTCCCTTTGCGGTGCGTGCTGAATTATTCATTTTTATGGCGAGAAGGGTCCAGCCGTCCCTTTCCCTCGTCGACGGTGCTAACGTCGAAATTTGGTACTCACGAGAGCTTGTCAGCTACATTTCGCTTTCACCCGCACATTTCGTAAATTTTTCACCCCATGGGGATTCGAACTCACAACCTCTGCGACTAGCGGATTTCGAGGATACTACTAGACCACCGGGGCGACCGGTCTGCACTGACTGAGGGGTGTAGATTTGTGGCACTGTTTACGACAGTTTCGCGGATGGCCTTCGCGTAACTTTATGCCGGCGATTCCTCGACTTGCTCCACATCGTCAGCACTACCGTTGGCATGTTCCTCCAACGTGTGATAGCATTGCACCGATACCTTGACAGCAAGCCGAATGAAACGGCTGAGCGTACGGTGCGTCGAGTGTCATGCAAAGAGAGGATTGCCGCCTACCGTTCAGCAGGAATTTCCTTCGACTGTCGCTCACTCATGACATTTCGTCGAAGGGCAAGAAACATCTTCGTCCTCAGTTTTCTAACCGGCCACTGCACTGGGCAAAACCCGATGTGGCATGCACGCTTTCACAAACGTTAAATAAAACCCCCACCGAAACCCATTGCCTGCGGGACAATAAACAGGGCGGGTTGGACAACCCGAACACGTACAGCACCCCGAACACCCTCTGGCCTCCGATCTCGACGTATGAGTCGGGATCCATCATCGAGATCAGGACGGTCATCAACAACAACCACTGGGTGAGTCCTTCGACCACGTCGTGCACGTACAGGATGTGTGCCTCGATCCCGTCAAGGAAACAAGGTCGTTACCGTCGAGCCTAGTGAGCAATGTTGTGGCGAAACGCTCCCTGTTCCATCTACAAACACGAAAGTTCCATCGGTTGTTCTGAAAGTGTTCCCAGCGTACACGGACACACGGACCATTCTCGCGCCGTGAAGTAAATGTTGGCTGCTTGACCACAATCCCAAATATCCGATACTTGTCCTGCACTTGTTGGAGCACGTGCGATGCCTGCCTCCTTCCAGAGGCGCAGCAGTGGTGTCACCTGGCTGTGTTTGCTGCTTGAGAACGTAATCTTCCTTGCTCCACGCCTGCGTCACCTCGCCGACCCACCATCCAAACCAACAGGGGCACATCGAGTACTTTCTGTGCGACACCGCTGACATGGGTGAGTCACAGAACATTAAAGTTGCACCGGAATGCCAAGTTTGCATTTCGCCTCAACATGATTGTGTTGTTGACCAACGGAAAATAAGAGGTTCTGCGCGGAGGCCGAAACGGTTATTTTAACGTCAAGATAACAACAACATCCACCAACAACGTGCGGAAGGCAGCCATTCATGAACCGTTCGGCAAAACTGCCATGATGTCCCGCGAGTAATATTGCTCCCCCGGTTCTCTTCGAGCCGCAAGGAGTGCCAGCTTTTCGGCGACTTGTCGTCCCGGTTCCTATGGTGGACTCCACATATTATTTATGCTTTACTCTCCGGCTTCTTGGCAAGGAGATCGGGATATGTACTACTTCTTTCAGGTAACGGCTGGAGTGTAGCTTGTCAGTGGGTAGCAAATGTGGAGCCCGCCGTGGACCAACCAGAGTCGGTACGGTTCATAGCTCTGAGAGTGCAGCACGCGAAACCTGTGGGGGCCGCGCGCCTCATGTTCTGGCTGTCTCGGACACGCCGAGACTATGCCCCTGGAGGGTCTGATGGCATCCCATTTTCCCCTCTCCCCTCAACCTTGATTTCCATCCGAAATCAGACGACCCTGACGGCGTGGTGACCCAGGACTGCTTGAACATGCACCCGCTCGACCGTGACGAGACCGATTGGTGGAATAGCCCCATCGACCAGGAATACCCTGGGCGTTTCTTCGTGAACCCCGATTGCCGCGGTGGAAATGAAGAGACCGACCAATCAGGAAGGCCCGTGCTCACCGGTGGCGGTCTCGGCTTGGACAAAGTGAGGAATCTGTCCAGATGGTAGCTCGTTGAGCCCGCGAAGAAATGATGTTGGCCGTGCCAGAGTATCGTCGCGGGTATTATCGTGGGCAGCTCGAGCGGTTTTTCGAGAGAGTTCCAGAGAGCGAGAGGGGAGAGGGGAGGGAAAGAGGTAATGAGGGGTGAAACCACGCATTGCTCAACGGCGTGTTTTGGTATTTTGTCAGCGGCGCAGTCTTCTTGCTGACTTAACAGCGTCGTTGGATTGTCTCGAGAACGCCCCTGGCTTAGGAGGCATGCAGTAGTGGGTCATGCCATCGTGCACTTCGCTGTGGTCCTTTCTCCAGTAGAACAAATCAACTAGTCTACAGCAAACCGGAAAAAATGTCTCGCACTTCCCCCGAACTTTCCAAATCTTCCCGAATCTTGCAGGGCTACATCAACAACGGACGTTACCATCTGCCCAACATTCAGTGCGAGCACTGCGTCCTCCAGATGAAGTACTGTGAGTACGCACTCCCAACAGCAACAAATAATGTCATAATTCTGACAGAGAATATTTGTACGTGTACCCGAAACCAGTTCTAACTCATATGCCTGCTGCTGTTGGCCCTCTGTTCGCGCTCGACGCTAGGTCAACAAGTGTGAGGCGAGCAACTCGTAACTCATGCCCATCTTCTGTTCTTCTTGCGTTGTGAATGTTAACCAAGAAAAAGTGTTGCTATCATCGGTGATGAGTGCAAGGTGTGGTTTGTAACGCAACACTCCGAGAGCAACAATATTTGGAGGACAGAATTCAAAGCGCGCGTCCTGTTGGCGTTGGCCTGGGGTGTAACGTGTTTCTCCTCATGATGTATAACGTCCTACGCTACCCATGTTGACAGGAAACACTGCAGATAGTTGGAGGGACTGGCGAGAACGCAAGAGCTCTCTGCCTCTCTGCCGGTAGGTTTTATGCAGTCATGTACCTCAGCACTTAACTTGACCAGCAGAACCAACCCCATCCCCCGTCTTCTGGCAGACGCGTACGTCGGGTGCCACCACCCCGGCTACCATGAGTTCGATCCCGAGTGGCCGGGAGATTGCGCACCGGACAAGGAGGATTGGCTGCCGCACAAGAACCCCGGTTGCGGCGACGAAGGCCGGAAGTGGGGCAACGTGTTCTTCGGCTGCTCCGACATCACTCTGGTGGCCAACGGTGAGATCAATCCCCAGGGCAATCAACTTTGCACAAGTAGACACACGTATCGTAGGGACACAACTCCTCGTTCAAATCCCTACGCCACCGATTCCGGGAGCAGGCATCCTTGAGTGCGTAATGCCTGTTGGTGAACACAGTAACGTCACGCCTTGCGAGACACAGCACAAGACTCGATTTTGACTGGTCGTGTTCCCCCGAGGTGACCCGAAATAATTCACGAAGTACCTTGCGCTGCTACAAATGCCTTATGTACAGTTGCCCCCAGGGCCCCCTCCCTGAGACTGGGCATTTACGGGAGATCTTCGACAAAGTTACTGTTCCCGTTGATCCGAGGACGATATCGTTGTGACGTAGGGATTTCCAGAGCACTCGTGGAGTTTTACTTCCCGGAGGCGTTTAGAGAGTTTCATTGTACTGTACGTTTTTCAGAGTGACGTAGTTTACTCGTCAAACTTTCTGCCAGGAAATGGTTGGTCTCTCTCGCTTACATGACCCTAGAGTTTCGCCGACGAGGGTAGGCCCCAAGAGCCTCCAGTACGGTAATAAAATCGAGGATGTTCACACCACATACAACCCATATGCACCCGAGCACTACTACTACATCGAGCGCGGCATGTGTTTGTCTTCACTGGTGCCGTGTGACCTGATGAATGACACGAGAGACGTCTGGTATTTCCACCTGGTGCCTCACACACAGAAATTCGTTGAAGATGGACGTCCTCGTCACTCTCACCACCACGCATTTTGAGGGCGTTGGTGTGTGGTCCTTGTGTGCTTGTCTGTTCATTGTCTGTAGTATACCGCGATGAAGCTCTATTCTTCTTGTTATGGTCCTCAAAGGTCAGTTCGCTCGTCTGTAACAAACCTGTTGAATCGTTTGCGCTTACATTAAGTCTTGTCCACATAAGCAAAGGGCGAGCGCGTCAGTCCCACAAGTCCATATTAATAGCTCGAGGATTATATGGGAAAACATCATCACCAATTCTCTTGGCTGGCTAGTGTGTCTAGGTGGGCCCAGCGCCTCTGTCAAGTCAGAATGTCCCTCTGGTAGTGTTGAGAAGAAAACAAGGCAGGTCAAAGGAAACCACACGACTTGACTCTCTGTCAACGTTCTACAATACTACTGTCGTCTTTACACGAGGGCCTACATGGAAGTAAGTAAACACAAGTTTTCGGAGATGTTTGGCGAGTCCAAAGAAGAAGTCGTTTCGAAACTTGTTTGCTTGTTTTTCCCCACAGGCAGAACATCTCCGACTCCCTATCCTGAGCCGTCCCCTGAACCGACGCCTGAGCCGACGCCTGAGCCGACTCCTGAGCCTGAGCCAATGCCTGAACCGACTTCCGAGCCTGAGTCAACGCCTGAACCAACCCCGGAGCCGCAACCGGTGGATGTGCCCATGGGTGAATACTCTTACGTCGGGTGCTTTTCCGACAAATCGGAGGACCGAGTACTCGAATCTAAGGAGAAGTCGCCATACATGACCACCGCTGTAAGTGTTGCCCCGTCTCGCTCCGACACCATATGCAAACACCGCTCTCGTTCACTGCACCCTGCGTTTGGTTTTGTACTTGGTGGACTGATTCCACTGTCGCTTGGAAATAGCCGTCAGTGGCTCCGTTACACCATCGTTCTCGCAACATTGGCGAATGGTAGCGTCCACCTGCAATCCGACATTCGTCTAAGACACGCTGATGAAGGTCGTGGCATGTACCACATAAAATGTTGCGGGATTTGTGTTAAGCGCAGCAATCAACGCATTGGGTGATGCCACCGTCGATAGTATTGCCCTCCCCTCCTCATGCGCGTTTTCCTCTGCCGGACCCAGATGTGCTACGAGCACTGCCATTCCGAGGGAGCC
Source organism: Ectocarpus sp. CCAP 1310/34 (assembly GCA_902602495.3). NCBI lineage: Eukaryota > Phaeophyceae > Ectocarpales > Ectocarpaceae > Ectocarpus > Ectocarpus sp. CCAP 1310/34. Next base: position 13,656 of record CACKRE030000664.1, on the reverse strand, counting down.
GCTTACATGGCTACTCAGTTTGGCTTCGAGTGCTTGTGCAGTCATGACGCAGACCTCGACTACGCCCGCCACTCCGAGGGCACCGACGGCCTGTGCATGACGGAGTGCGAAGGGGACACGGTCAGTATTAACCACGAACTATCCCTGCCGAAGAGAAATCTCTGGGAAATGACGCCGCAGGCGAGACCCTACCGATACTGCGTCATGGTCGCGTATTCAGTGTAGGCGTGAGCGATCCCTCGACGCTTGTGCAACGCTTGTCGATTGGAGAGCGCTTCTGGCGAAGTTTCCGAAACTCCGATAGCTTTTAAGGAGTGATATCTGCGTTGGTCATCGGGCACCTTGTCTCTTTCTCTCTCCATCCACAGCTAGCTACAGTGTGCTCAAGCCTCGATCCGAAACCAGTTCCTTGCTTATTGCCATCATTCCTTGGACGGTGCTGGGCATGAGGATAAGCCCTAGTGCACCGTAGTTTCTCGACATGGTATCGTCCTCTCTACTCCTTGATGCGTCCACTCGCAACTAAGAAAAGCTTTTGGCCCTAATTGTTAAGTCGATGCACCTGGCCTGAAGATAAACGCACCCCCTCGTTGCCCACTTGCCCATTCCACGTGCTTGCGCAGTCTGAGACTTGTGGTGGCTTCGACGCTTTCGGTGAGGGGTTTTATCCTGTGTTCATGTTGTGGAGTGGAAAACTTCTAATAATGTGGTGTGTATTTTCGTATTAGACGGTTTCGTTTCGCCCGTTGGGAAGAACACGGCGCGTTCGTTCGTCTGACCCGGTGAACTTGAACTCTACCATGTAGGCGCATCTGGTCGAGTTAAACCAACACGTGGGCAGAGTGTTCAAATACGGCGGCTTGGTGTTTGGTGGCACTCGATACAATTTTCTTTCTGAAAATCGTTGTTCGGTGCGGTAGCCACCGTCTTAGCTGCCCACGAGTACGTCGTGGCGTGGGCGTTCAAGTCGACGTAACGTTTGCCTCGAACTTGCGCTGTTGTTTCCAGATCTGTACAAGATCGCGGAACCGAAGGAAGTCGAGGAGGTCGACGAGGTCGACGAGTACGTGGGGTGCTTCGCCGACGACCCGGAAGATCGCCTATTGGGTAATGAAATCAAGCACCAGCCCGACATGACCCAGGTCGTCTGCCGCGTGTATTGCGAAGGCTATGATGCGCAATTCTACGCGACCCAGGTGAATCGCCGGGGTTCGTACACGGTCGGCGGCACGGGCACAGAAACAGGTTGCCCTGTGGTAGGGTCCACCCGTGGATGCTTTAGGTATCGTGTTGTAAATGGAAGACGTAGTAAATGATAGTGGCAGGCAGACAAAGGTAATGTGACCGTGTGCTGTGCTCTCCTATGGTGGCGATTTGATTATTTCCACAGGCTGTTGGAAGATTCGTGGTGTCAGTTTGTTCCTCGTCACTTCACTTTCCCCAGGTCGTGTGCATGTAGTAGCTGGAGGCGTTAAGCGGAGGCCATGAGTTTCCCCTCTTGCTCTATCCTGTGCTCGATTGCTTCTCTCCCTCACCTCTGGATCGTGCCCTTTGTGCGAGCGCTTAGATCGAGCTTCCTAGTTTTGTTTTGGAGGCAAAGTTTAATGTGCTGAATCCAAACAGCGGCTGTCGTGGATGATGCAACGCAAGGACGGCCAGCCGATCTGGGTTCAGCTCTTAAAACACATATGAAAATGATTTCTCTGGTCACCATCGTTAATTTGCTGCTACATATTCCTCTCTACCCTCGCCCCCGGCCCTTGTTTGTCTCTTGGCTCAATAGTACGGCGACGAGTGCTGGTGCGGAATGTCTAACGATGAGGAGGACTACAAGAGGCACGGGTCGGGATCATGTCTCATGGAGTGCTCCGGTGACTCGGCGACTGTCTGCGGTGAGAGAAATAGAAGTCAGTTCAGGCGAGGGTCATACGTACATGCAGACCAAAATACAACCGGCAGGCATATGTTGGAGCCCGCACATGTTTTGGTTGTAGCGCTTCAGGGATCTCAACCCAGGTGGGATGTGTGTGGCTGGTCTTTTCTCGTTCTCCGAGCGACAAGGAGAGACTACAATGTTTGGTTCAGTTTCTTACGCCGCGAAACCCGAATTCCGCGCCCGCTGTTACTTCTATCATAATTTCCCAGGCGGGTTCAACGCTTTCAACCTGTACAAGAATAAGGACAACCAGTGATGAGGTGGTAGTTGAAAACGACATGTACCCTGGTGTGATGGCGCCAACGCATATTTGATTTATTTTCGGTGTAGCGTATTTTTCGCTTCCATTCGACTTCGGTTTGATTGGGTTTACTTTACGGTTTGCGAAAGATGAGACAGGCGTATACATTTCGCGGAGGACTGTGACTGTCAGCTTGGCGTAACGACTGCTTTTTTGTTGTGCGGGCCGTTTTTGGCGTCGTTACAGTTTGCGATAGACCCAATGCTCGGAGTAGGCATGCCCTGGCGCGGCAAATATTCGGTGATCTGATGTCCATGGCGTCTGAATGCATTCGACAGTAGATAAGCACTAGGGCATGGCGGCCGCCCGCCCGTTAGGCTGGATTTACGTCGTCGTCGGGAGGAGAAGGCCGGAGCCGGCGGATGTACGTGGGTTGTGTAACTTTGGGTAACCGTTGTCATGATGTAGTATACGTATTGGAGACGGTAGCACAAATGTGCGGCGGTATGAACACTTTGGGACGTGAAGGAAGAGAAAGACAGAAGTACAGCGGTAAGAATTGGTTGGGTGGGGAATGAAGGAGAGCTGTTCATTGTGCAGAATGAATGTAGAGTATATATAGTACACAGGAAAAATTGGTAGAGAGGTCAAGGAACAGGAGTAATATACGACCTTCTTCTAGCACAGACGTAAGTTGAGAGGTGAAGAAAGAGGAGCAAAAAGGGGGAATTGGTTGGGAGGCGAAGGGAGAAAGGAAGAAAGGGTGTCCATTGTTGCATATGAATATGTAGGGTATGGCACAGGCGTATACTGTATGTAGCGGTACAAAACAGTAACGTCATGTTTTTGGGTGCTATATATTGGGCACGGAAAAAAAAGACACGTATACTGATAACCACAAAGAATAGTCTATATGGAATGGAACTCTCACCTTTGAACAACGCAGCCCCGCAGTGACCGCATGGCGGTGCCGATTCGACGAGTAGGTTGGTTGGCCGTTGGCCAAGTATGAAGGATATCTAACCTAGTCTCGAGCACAACAGCTTCTCATGCTCGGTGAACGTCGCTAGTAAAGGAGGCATTAAGGACGTCCATGGACACCCGGAAGACGCTCGTGGAAGTCGTGCGTAAACATCGATGGATGTCCGTCGACGCCCATGGACGGTGGTGGTCCACGGACACTTCCATGGGCGAGATAGGCTGTTGCTGCAACGCCGAAAAATCCGTATGGAGATCGGTGTACAGTTTTGGTTGAATTGCGTAGGCAACAGAGGATATCACAATCCTATGCTCAATTATTACAGCTCGATTAATTCCTCAGCATAAAAGTCGAACGGTGCCAACATCGTGGTCAGTGTCGAATATGATACCAGATATAACGGACGTAGGCACCATTAACAACGATCGATGAGGTAGTCCCAGCAGAGTGGGGGCTGAGTTCCGACAACCGTTGGTGTGCCATGCCCACCCTTGTCCTGAAAAGGAATTTGGAGAGGCCACATACGCGCACATGACGCACTGACCATGAGCGTACACATTAGTCATGCCCAAAGAAACACTCACGAGTGGGCTAAAGACGTGCCATGTGTTCCACACTCTGCGGTGCCAATGCGGATACATTAAAGCTGTGTGATGATCGAGTCAACGGATGCGTTGCACGAGCAGTTTTTTTCAGGAGCATGTTGTATCCTCGGCGACGTGATTCATCATAGTCTCGCCGTACCATTGCCCCCCCCCCCGACTGACGTATTTTCGTCGCTTGGCAACGACGTTTTAAAGCACGTGGATCGCTTCGCGAGCTCCAACACCAGGGTGGTACCGCTATTGATTCCATTTCTTCATTTTTGTTCTTTTAGGGTAATCATGATGGTTGTCGAGTTGGTCATATTGTGCGGGCCGAGAGACCTCACTCCGCGCAAAGGGAATGATCCCACCACGTTGTGATAAATTTTCGAAGTACCGTCGAGGCAGTTGACTAGTTATTTTTACGGTCTGTTTAAATGAAAGCACAAGCACGAGAAAATTGTTCCACTCGCAGCTGCCATCCGTCTGTAAGGAGTACGCACAGATACCCTATGCCCTTTGCAGGGTGCAGCGCACCCTGCATGCGACTCTCCGAATACCTCACGGCGTTTTGCACTTGGTGGTGTGCGAGTCTTGTACTGTGAGGACCCGGCGTGTTCCGTCCCGGCTTTGTAGGAATGCGAGGTCCATCGTGTAATGGCTACAGCATGCACGGCAATGAGAAGCCCCCCCCCCCCTCCCCAGGAGAAGAAGGACGCTATCAATGTGGGCATAATGGTAAGTGGGCTGAAAAGCCTGGAATTTCTAGCAATAGGGTAGAAAGGAAAAGGAACACCTTTGGAAGGGTAGGAAGGAACGATTGCCCATCGGTGATCGGTCCTCCTGTAGGTGCGACGGCCACCTGGTGGTACTATCGCCGACGGACACCGGGAGGTAAACATGATGTTCGGATACGTAGAATTCACGGCTCGAATTTGGACGAGGAGTTTCTCACGAGCGGCCGGCGATGTACATCCAAAGCAACCGTGCAGGGTTATCGACAGTCAGTCGTAGTTGCACTTTATGAGGAGACAGATGGCGGATACAACGTAGAGTATCATTGACCTTCGTCAGAGTTCCTAGGAATTGTCAGACTTCCTGCAAAGGGTGGTGTTAGTTCTACAGGAAGTTTCTGGCCGGTTTCCTGGGTCTGTGTCCATTAAACATCATCGTAACTGGTCGCCTCCTGGTGGGTGTTTCTGGTGGGAATGACATTGACGAATCCTGAGGCTTGTTGTCTCTTCCTCCTCTACGAAAGCATTTTCGAGTTTCTTCAGCCTTCCAACCTCTATCCGCAAGAATGTGTGGGGACGTTGATGCGGCAGCTTTGTACTGTCGGATACGAACGTAGTACAGCGTCTTTGCCTTGGGTTGCTGACAGGTGGTCAGGGAACCTTACACACGAACAACGAACCCTCTGAGGGCCGCGTCTAGCAATATGTTTTGTTCATCGCCATCACCCTCATCACCACAAACCCAAGAAGTAGTGAAAGATCTGCATTCCGTACTCACGGCTACTGAAACAAAGTGGAGAGAAGGGGATCGGGCTCATAATGGTACGAAATCCGGCAGCTCCATCGTGCCCTGCCCTACACTCCAACACCAAAGCCAGGCGGCCTGGGATGGGACGCATACAGAAATGATATGCTACAACAAGGTGCCACACACTGCATAAAGTATATATTTTCATTCATTCCGGCTCAAGGCCACGATATATGGGCTAGGCCACACCACATGACCGCGGGGTGCTTATCCCCCTCCTCTGATACCTGGCGTTAGAAGACCCACTCATGGGTAGCAAAATAGGTTGAAAACGCCCTACTCTGTGCCGTGCACTATTTATTAAGGTATTCTGGTGAGCGCGGATCAACCACAAATGACAACCGTAGGTGACGAGGGCCTGGTAACGACGGAGTGGTCGGGTGGGTGCGGTTTCACCGCCTGTAGAGAGCATATACTACCGTTGGCATGAAGTGTGCGAAGAGGGGGGTACCTCCATCAACATAGAAGCGACCTTCAGCAGGCAAAATCTTGCCAACGCCTGCTGGAGGGATAGGGTACGTTGGAAACATTTGGTATGTTACTGTACACGTTGAAACATGGACAAGGATGAATCAGCGTACGGTGACTGTGCGCGTTGCGGTGAGGGCGTGCCAGTAGAGCGGTATGACGTACTCGTCGGATTTTCCCCTCCTTACAAGCCCCCCCCCCCCCCCCCC
>CACKRE030000663.1:4228-22339 GCA_902602495.3 Ectocarpus sp. CCAP 1310/34 | reverse complement strand
GCACCGACGTTAAAGTGGACGGAAGCCGCGAAGGTAGAGGGGGGAGTACCCTGGCATGCGGCGGTGCTGCAGGGAGCTGAGAGGTTCATGACCTCCTGGCACGAGAAGGAAGAAGAGGCCAGCCAACAACGGGCGCTCTAACGAAACCACAAGCCACCAACCAATGGGGCGGGAGGGGGGCAGGAGCCGGACGAGACGGCGAGGGAAGAAAGCAAACGAGAAGAGACGGACCGAGTGGCGCGATACGTGCCGGATTGAATTTCTTGTAGCCAGTTTTCCCCACCCCAACGCTGCACCATTGCACCAACCCCCCACTAGTGATGACGTACCATTACAATGTATCGCTGGTTGGTGGCCATGTTTGCGTGTTTGCTTGTTCGTTAGTGGTCTCTCCACCGTGTGCCTTTTCTGTCTCTTATTTCTTGTTATTTTCGGCCTGGTCCCCTTTTGTCCTCGCTCTTTTTATTTCATTTTCTCTTTCCTTTTATTTCTTCTCTTTTTCTCTTTTTCTCTCTTTTTCTGTGCCAGATGGCCTTGTCTCTGCTTGCGTTGTGAAGCACCAAGATTGAACCAAGGGGGCGTACCTCATTCTCTCCGGCCCGTGATGGTGAATCCTAGTCTCAGTTGTTACCTCGCATTGCGCGCAGAGGGAGTGGAGGACTCCAGAATATCTGTCGTTGATTTCTATTGACTTGCGGACCCCTCGGGGCCATTTTATTTGAGTGTACCTGTTTAGGGTAAGTTAGCCTGCGACCACGGGAATCGACCGCGTCGAGTGTTGGATCAGTACGGACATCCGAAGGTACTGGGTAAAGAGAGATCGGAACGGTTTTGAATGTGAAGACAACAATAATACAAACGGATTTGATGAGTTGACAGCCATGTTTCATAATTAGGACCTCGGTTCGCTTTTTTTTTTTAGTGTAGGTATAATTGCCGGAGACACATTTGGTGGGTATTTTCCGTCGACTTGCTGACTTGTCTGGCCGCTTCGCGATACTCGTACCAAACATCGTTGTCAGCAAACAAGATAACATCGATATTCCTCAGTTTGGTGCCCTGGAGTCACCGCTGCCACCATTGGCCCCCAAGGGATCTACGTATCAACCAACGGCATTCGGGTCTTTCCCAGGGCAACGGAATTGATTCCACAGGCAGTGGGACATTATTTCAATAAGCCCACTCGCAAAGAAGTTTTTCATTGAACGTTGATAGTACGCACCCCTGCTCGGGTCCTGTCCACCCTCAATTCCAGCTGCAACGGAAGGTCCTCAGCGGACGAGAAAGGCGGGCAAGTGGAGACTGCAGGGGGCGAGCGGGCGTGAGGAAAACGGAATGAGGGACGATGCTTTCGAGATGGTTCGCCGTGCTCTGAAAGGCGTGGGCCGGGACCTCTTGGACTACATGTACGATGCGCCGGATGACGTTTTGGCGGAGTGGCTCAGAGCTCCGTTCGAGCGCGCAGCTTCTGCGGGGGATATTCCGCTTACAATGGCGCTGATGAAAGCTGGCGCAAGTGGAGACGCATTTAGTTCGGCTGTGATAGGCGGCCACCGCCGTCTCGTCCGAGGCTTGCACTAAAGGGGTGCATCCCGCACGGACAAGAACGAAGATGGAGATACACCCCTACCCTTGGCCGCTAAGTTCGGCCACGGGTTTATTGTGCGCACGCTGCTGATCGAGTTCGTGTGGAAAACAATTACGCCGTCGACTACGAAGGTTTGAGCGGCGATTGTTCCGCCCTCGATTTCGCGGCCTTCGGTGGCCACGTCAACGTAATGAAGTTGCTTATTCGACACGGAGCAGGCGTTAGGGACACCAGCCACACACAACAGCCGCCTCCTAACCGCACTACACCATGCGGCCGCTGGCACGAAGCTGGACGCGATGGAGTTCCTGGTGGGCTCTGGCGCCGACGCAAATGGGGGAGCCTTGAAATGGAGACCGATACACTTCGCAACCGAAGCTAACTCTCCGGAAGCCGTGCTCGCTCTCGTTCGTCATGGCGCTGACCCCCACGCGGAAGACTCGCTTGGGCGGCCGCCGCTTTGTTGTGCAGCTGACCGTGGCAACATGGAGACCCTCAATGCCCTTCTTTTGGCTGGCGCCGATCCCAATGTCTCTCATGAAGTATGCCCTCCACTCCTATTCGCAGTGCTATCCCGCAGTAACAACAGTGAGGACATGACACGTGCTCTTCTTCAGCACGGAGCCGATGTCAATGAACTGGACGACTATGAAATCGCTATCAATGAAGCCGTTAGATGCGGCAATGTGGTGAAATTGCTGCTCAAGGCAGGTGCTCTCGTGGACGGGCACAATGACTTCCATGGGCTTGTCCTGGCGCCGCTTCACGCGGCATGCAACTTTTCCCTCAGTTGCGACGTGGTCAAGGTCTTGCTTGGGCACGGTGCTAACGTCAACCTACAGGACAGTGAAGGGACCTCGGCGCTACATTTGACTGCGGTCCGGTTCTCGTCGCGCCTGGTCGACCTTCTTCTGCGGCATGGAGCAGACGAAACAATCAACAACGGTGACAGTAGCACGCCGGCCGACTGTGCCAGACTTAAAGCTGGACACCAGGAAGCTTCTAGGCCCGTGCTCAGGCTGTTGGGCGGAGCTCCAGCCGACAGAGCCTGGCGTCGCCGGGGTCGCGTGCTTCTATGCAGTACACCGCCGCAACAGAAGCGGCTTGGGCCGGGGGAGACCCGCACCAAGATGACACGTGTGACGGCTGGAGATGGCGCAGCTGCCCGTGGTGGCACTAGCGAGGTGGGATCTGACGCGCACAGCAATTCCAACGGTAGCAGCGACTTCAGCAGCTTGATGGCGAGACTTTTTGATCGGCCGCAAGGAGTCTTCCGCAAGATCGTGTGCTACCTGTGAACCTTGAATGTGAGATGGCGTTGATGCTAGTAACATGCCAAAAATCGTTTCGATCTATTTCCAGTTTTTCGTTGTGCATAGTCTACATGGTAGGAAGGAACAATAGTCCATCCATGATCATCTCCGTGGCCGCAGAGTACCCAATGAAGAGCCCATGAGTATAAACGAGTGCCCTGAGTATCATAGTCCGGTAAGACTGCTGTCACATGGAGCAAGCACCGCTACATGTGTGTTTAAGCCATCTTCCACCCGGAATGCACCTAATCATTTCCAAAAGGCGCACGATGATACGAGCACAAATCTGGACCAGACTTCGCAACCCTGCGAAGTCGGGGGGTGTTAATCGTCGGAATATTCGCAGACTATAAATAGGCTCACTCCCTTCACTCCCGCCGAATGCGAGAGGGGCTGCGCAAGCCCACAACGATATCTTCTACGATAACTTTCGCCTTCACCGCAAAGATATGCGCTCTGCCAATTACCTTGCTTCGAGCATGGTTGGCTTTCTTCAGTCGGATTGTGTGCAATTTTATCGGAAACGCCTGATTGCATGAATGGGTGTACTGGCTTGGGCTCAACCTTTTTTTTTCGCTGATCGTGCACCTTTGGCCAGCTCGAGGTACCTGTGCCGTATTTTGGCGGGTGATCGGGCGCCTGTCCAAAGCCACCAGCCGTGAAGTTGTAGCATGTGTTCGGGGGTTGAAAACCTTGTGTTCTACGGATTTTTCGTCTTTTGTGAGTGTCGTGATTCTGATTCATCGTGTGTCGTGTCCCGCGCTTCACTGCATGTGCAGCTTGAATAGACTAGATTATTGCCGTGTCCTGTTTGTCATTGGATATCCACCGAAGTCTGTTTCACGCATCCCCCCCAATACCGCTGTACGTGGGTGCCCCGCTGGTGTCGTTTGTTGTGCCCATGCGCCCACAACTGAGCAGGTGCAGCGTACGTGACCCGCACCGGACGGTGAGCTTCGAAAATGCTATGGGATCATCAGGGCATTGAGCGCTTGCTTAGGCTGGGACCTCCCATCACAACCCGTATGAAGGGGATGGGAGGTAGGGAGAGAAACGCGGAAGCGTGAAATTATCATGACATGTGTCTGAAGGCCCGCGAATCTCTGATGTAGGGAGAGAAGAAGGGAGGGGACAAGGGCGGGGGCTAAGCTAGTGTTGGGCTTGAACGGAGGTTCAAGGGGTGGTGGGTATATGCACGACAGTGTAGACACCAAATGCACGAGAGTACAATATATGCTCGTGGGCGTAACAAGGCAAGGAACGAATACAGAATGGTTCTAGTTTGACGTTTAGACTATTGTTCGTGCACCTCGGTGTAGAAGGCCGTTCTCTCTCGTTTTCCGAACGCCCGGAAGTCCCGTCCACGAGCAATACCGCCTTTGGTTCGTACCTGACCCCGTGTTGCTTTGCGGTGCACGTTATGTGCGCCATGAGAATAAGCAATGTGGTAAATCCCTTGGATGCGGTTATACGGCATATTGTAATTAGGCGAACGCAGAACATCGAGAATCTAGGTCGAGAACGTAATCCCCCTCCAGTTTTCCGTTCCCGAATGAGGCGCGGCCAAACAGACGTCTGTGTATGATCTACGGGATCCTACAGGTTCAACGTATTTTTAGATTCCGCGTTGATGAATAATGTCCTGAAGTGACAGAGGAGGGGATGGTAGATCAACGCCGTTTCGGTGGAAAGAGACTTTTGAATGCCTAACCGGAGCTTTCGAAGCGAAAGCTCTTTCCGCGCGCTGGAGAAAGGCATATCCAGCCAAGACGATAGAAGCCACAGCTGCTGGGCTGCTGAAGGGCTTTTCTGCGTGAGCCGCCTAATGAGTACCCGTCTTGTTTCGGAGTCATGTACGGGTCTGTCTACGGTTTTGTTGTGTGGAGGAGGGCAACGAACGGGTCGTTGTCCCAGGTACGCGTCTGCCCTGCGTATGTGAAAAGGACGCACGATCTAGAGACCCAAAGGGTTGGTCTAAACGCTCGCCCGCCCAATCTTACCGTTTCTTCCATCACTTCGCTTGGAGCAAGGCGGCAACAACAGTAAACCCGCGGCACCGCACAACCCTGGACATCTTTTGCCGATTGTGGTGTGGCAGAAAACAAGCCGTTTGCGGCAAACGCACACGCTTGTCCTTTTGCTAATTGCTCGTCAATTGAACCAGGCCGACACCACGAGAGGTGAACCAAACACAGAACAGCTTGGCGTGCCGCAAACAGTCTTATATTGCGCCAACGAAAGTCTGCGAGGCTACGAAATACCTGACGTTGCGGGCAAGGGCCAACAATGAAGAGTGCACAATATTTGTCGATACTGTAAAGTATGATGATTTGTGTTCAGTCGCAGTTGCCGTGGCTGGTTCATACTTGCCCGCCTCGAGGCATGCTTCAGCAGCGCCAAACCAGATCGGGAACATGGGCTAGAAAGCGGAACATAAACAACAATAGTAACAAATTTCACGCGTCACATTTCCAGCTACTTCGGCAAGACACGAATCTCTTGAGTGAACGGAAACCGGAACACACCTCCCGTTCACCCTCCGTGTACGTCGAACACATGTTCCAAGACAAGTCCGGGGAGTCCCATCAAACGTCTACGCCTGTTATTGTACTAAAAAACGCCCGTTAAACATATGTCTCCAAAACTTCTATGCTTCTTGCAAAACGTTCCAGGGTAAGCTTTCCAGAAGTGTTCTTGAAACGTTCTCATCGAACGTCGCTCTCGCGCAGCTCGTTACGCGTGCTCGTTGCCGGAATCCACGTTGGCGATGTCGGACTTCATCATGTCCTTGACGAGATCTTTGAAGCTGATCTCAGGCACCCATCCCAACTCCTTCTTGGCCTTGGTGCAGTCGCCCTAGTACGACAAAAAAAAAAAAACGAAACCGAACCAGACTACAAGTGAGGAACGATTCATTTCGAGAGATTTTACACAACACCAACGCAGGACGAAGCGCCTGTGGAACCAGAGATATGGCGCCTCAAAAAGTCGAAATGAAGACGCGACGAGTGGCAACGCCCGAAAGCGAGTCGCAACTTTCAAGGCATTAATTTTCGCAACACGAAATTTTCTCAAGTGTTGGTAGATACGAGCAAAGCGGGGATTTGAAGTGGGCAAAATCGTGGGCAAAATCATACGCCCATCACGGTTCAGAGAAGGCCAATGCCACGACTCGGCATGCCGACATGAAGGCATTCCAGCAGGACCCGCCACAGGAACGGCGGCTCGGATGCGCACCGGCGAGACTAGCAACAACGTCGAAGATGCCGCTGCACACCACGTCTTTATCTCTGTCGCCACGGACGACCCAGTACATCTTTACAGGGAAGTCGGTTGCATTTTGTTCCATATGGATACAGCTTTAAAGCTATAGCAACAGTTGAGCTTACCAGGAGCAACTCGACCTCGGTCGGACGGAAGTAGCGGGGGTCTACGCGGACGACGATGTTCTCCGGGTCGTCCTTGACGTGACCGTACTCATCCACGCCCTCACCTACCCATGTGATCTCGGTGCCCACGTACGCGAAGGCCTGATTTGAAAACAAAAATACGCGACAGACATGAGTCATGGGGAGTTTTTGGATGAAACGTGAAACCACGTCTTCTCGCATCAACAACCTTGGGAAGCACGAGATGAATGATGAGCACTGAGGGATAAACTGGACGATGATTGGCATGCATTCTAGCGCGTTCCTAGACGTCTGTAACAATACGCCAGGAACGTCAACAACAGAACGGAGGACACGCCAGAAACGCACGTCCGTCAAACAAACTCCAATAGAGAAGGTTCTCACCTCCTGCACGAACTCCTTCACACTGTGGCACTCTCCCGTGGACAAGACGTAGTCGCTGGGCTCATCCCTCTGCACCATGAGCCACATCCCCTTGATGTAGTCCTTGGCGTGTCCCCAGTCACTGCATTGTGTTGAGCAGCGCAAAGACATGAAGGACCAATCAAAACCAAACGGTATCCCTCAACCGCGCTGATGAAGTCGGTACCATTACCCGTGATGTGGCTGTGACACGTACGTTGGCGAAAAACCTGACTAATGCTTTGCCTGGTAGTTCAATGTCAAGACACGTACGCTCTGCGAGGGATTTCTTCGCTGGGAGCCATATCTGCGAGTACCAACAGATATTCATATTCTCCAGAGTTATCCCTGCACGTGTCGGCTGAATGAAAACATGTACCAAGGATCACTGACGATTCAAGGACAAAACAGGTTTTCCACAACCCTCAACACATGCCAAATTTGGCAATGCAAGAAAAAAAAAGAAGCTGCAAGCGCCTAGTTAGTAGCCACATATACAAGCGCGGAAAAAGTACAAGCGAGGCGAGCTTACCGCTTGGCGTCAAGGTTGCCGAGGTAGATGCACTTCTGCTTCCCGCGGTGGATGCGAGCGACAGCGCGGGTGATCTTTCTTGTCACGAAAGTGGGGCCCCGGCGGGGGCTCTCGTGGTTGAAGAGGATGCCATTCGTCAAGTGCATGCCGTATGCCTGTGCAGCATCCGTTCGTTCGTAGTCAAGAGGAATCCCCGCACAGTAAACAAGCACAGAGGATTAGAGCTGCGATTCATGAAGAAATGCCGTTGCCACCACCAAGTGTGAATATACCGAAAGCGCAAAGCCAAACCGAGATCTGCTGAACATCATAGCCCTGCATAGAAAGAAACAACCATCGCTGAGAGCGCGCTGCGGGCAAAGAGAAAGGCACATTGTGCGTTGAACGAGAGATGGAGGTAAGGATCTTTGGTCACATAAACCAAGCAGTTGTCATCAGGTACAGTTTCACAGAATCCACAGGCTCCCTCCGGTTTCACTTTGGCGTACAGCGACAGATTAGGTCAGCATGCGCGAGAACCGATCCAACACTCGAGCAGCGACGTAAAAAAAAACAAAAGATGCCTTTCACCTCGCGGTAGTTGATAAGCATCCAGTAGCCGAACTGCTTGGCTACGCCGTACGGGGAGCGGGGGTAGAACGGCGTCGTCTCCTTCTGGGGGATCTCCTGCACCTTACCGTACAGCTCGGAAGTCGACGCCTGCGTCGTCGCCGACAAGGTTACAAGGACGTTGGATGCAGCGATCAGATTAGTTCGACGTGGGCGAGAGAGATGGGGGGATTGACTCGAGGAGAAGGGGGGAGGTACGAATGACAGATACACGGAGCATCGACACTCCGCCGGCCTCGACCAACACGGAACAAGATACACGAAGGCACGAAAACCGAGGACTTCACGTGAACGTTCAACGAACAAAAGTCGAAGCAAACGTTCACAGTACAACATGGAGCTCACAACCACCGCGTATCAAAGTGCGCGAGTATGCGGCTATCGACTGGACAGCTTGGGCAGTTTTGAAATCCATGCATCGTTAGTTTGACAGGCAACGAACCAGGCGAATAATCTCACGCGCCAGAAACTTTGAAAAATAGCCGAGGGTCTGTACACTGAAACTATCCCACAAGGGATGATGTCTACATAGGTTGTACCTGATACAGACGAGTCTTCTTCTCGAGTCCGGCGGAGCGGATGGCGTTGAGCAGGCGCAGCACGCCAACGCCGTCTGCCTCCGCCGTGTACTCCGACATCTCGAACGACACCTTCACGTGGGACATGGCCCCGAGGTTGTAAATCTCATCCGGTTGCACCTGTTGACATCACCGGACAAACCATCAGTCAGTGGAGTCAAGCACCGTCCCAAGCTGAAGATGCGCAAGTGGGCCCGAGGGCCGAAAAACAGATGCAGCAGGGCGCAGTACACATGCAACACACTGTGGGTGTAAAGCCCCTGTGCACGACTACGTCGCTGCCGATCGAAAAGGGATACCTACACGTGGATGAGGGCGGCATGATTGGGCCAAGGAATCTCGGCACCTCCTCATCAAATTCATCTCATGTTCGGAATCGAGTTGTTGGTAGCCGTGCCACGTGCGTGTACCATCAAGACTGCACCAGAGCACGGAAACAAGCAAAAGAAGAGGCCCAATCTCAATTGAAGTACGCGACACGCTGGCCCATGTAGACACAACACCACAGCTCTGGAAAACCTTGCTGTCAATAGCTGGGACTCATCACAGCCACCGTCCGAAACAAGCAACGGCTGGGGCGATTCCGCTGGAGAGCTAACCTCATAGATGATGTGCATGAGGTTGGTGGAGTCGGTGAGGTCGCCGTAGTGCAGCTTCAGGCGGACGGCGCTCTCGTGGCGGTCGCGGTAGATGTGGTCGATGCGCTGGGTGTTGAAGCTCGACGATCGCCGGATGATGCCATGCACCTCGTAACCCTAGTGTACAGCAGCACATTAGAATCATCGGTTATTTTGGAGGATCGGCGGGGATCCTGAGCGCCGATTCAGAACACAAGGAAAGGAAGCCAGCTGCAAGCGGCAGCAGCAGGCAACCAAGACAGAGAGGTAGAGGGGTTTCGGCCATGTGTTTCAAGCAGAGCCAGCTCGGGATACGCAACCACGGTGGCCAACCCGAAAGGAGCGAGGTCAAGCGGGAGGGAAAAGTAATCCAAGCGGCTATTGATTGCAACGCACCCTTGGTTGTCGGCAAACGAGATGGAGAAAAAAACATGAGTTTCGCTCCAAACGGACGGCCACGAAACAGAGGTGTGCAACAACAAGCACACGCCGCACAGTGGTCCAGGTTGCGAAGTGGGGATGATCCGCACAAAACGCAGCGACCACTGTTACAGCCGTCCCTCTGGTGAGCTGGTGAGTACTACAGCAGTACGGTGTAAAACAAACCTCAAAAGTCGTATCTTGGAATGACTGCGTGGGTAGTCAGGAGTTCGAACCTCCACTGGTGCCGAACTGCACAAAACAACTGCTTTCACTGCTGCCAGTGCACCCTAGGCCACCTGCAACCTCGCTGAAAAACAACCACGGTATCCATCATCAAGAGCGAGAAGGGATTCGAAAGCGATGTTGTATCTATCGTAGCTCAGCGGCAAAACGGTTCAAGACCGTTAACGCTGCTATGGTTGCGGGTGGAATGACGCATATAAAATAAGGCGCGGACGTACGTGAAAAAGGGGGCATGCGTACCTTCTCGAGCAGGAATTCCGCGAGGTAGGAGCCGTCCTGGCCGGTGATACCAGTGATGATGGCCTTCTTCATTGGGGCGGCCCCCTCGTCTACCTTGGGCTTCTTGTTCTCGGGCTCAGCCATCTGTGAAGTAAGGAAGGTACGAGATCAAGCATTCCTTACCGGGTATTTTATTATCAAGTACGTTCAAAAATATTTCCCAGGACTCCAACCTCCAACCTCGGGCTGTGCTCTGTGGCTAGGTTGCGGTTTCGCATGCTCGTTAGGCGGATGGGAAGAAAAATCATGGCGAGACGACGATTAGGGGGGGGTGGAGGCAACACGAAAGTGTCAAGAACGAGCGGAGTGTTGCCTGCGAACCACGCGAAGGTACGGCTGCGTGTGTTAGGGTTAGGAACGAGCGGAGTACTGCAGTATGTACGCGATTCGGAACCGTATTACGCACACGTGACGCGAAATTGGCGGTGTTGAACCAACAAACAAAACACCCCGCCGTTCTTGCAAATATTTAGGAAAATAAATACACAAAAGCAAGACTGAAAACAGAAACTGGAGAGACTTTGATATACATTGGATAAGCTTATGTCCATGTGTGGTCATACAAGGTCGAACATGACGCGATGTGGCCGTGAAAAGAACAAAATGTGCGGTTCTCTGTATTGCAAGCCTTCGAAGTCGTACTCTGATGTTTTCGGTTGTGGTCCTTGTATACAACGGCTGTGTCGTGACGAAGCAGGCTCCGAAGTAATATGAATGCGTCACCGTGATTTACCGGTGGCAGCAACGTTGGGGGTGCGGGCGGACTCCTCGGCGTATTTGAACAAAAATACGGTAGTGTTCATCGAAGACCCAACCATTTAGGGTAGCTGGTCTGTGACTACGGAAGGCATCCGGGTCAGCTGGACCAGTACAACGGATGTGTTACGTACACGTTTTTATAGGAGGGGCTATTGTGACAGATAAAAAAGTTACGCTGAAAACGTGCGGTAGCGATTTTCTCGGTACCTCGATATTTTACTCGGTTTATGAGGCTGAGGGTGTGGATGTTCCGAGAAAAAATCCTCTTCGCCTCTCATCTGATCCATCTGACAACACAGGACATTCCCTACATCTCATCCCGCACAAACAACGGAAGGCCTTGTGTACAACCGCGTGCATGGATGTGGCATGCCGGTTCTCTGACGGTCTGAAAAGGATTGGAGCTGCTGCAGTGTGGGAACCAACGGCAATCTGCACAATCTCCTATTTGTCGGCATGGGTTGAGACGAAGTGACAACATCGGACCAACTCTTCTTGTTCTCCGTCCACCTTGCACGATCAAACGAACACACAACCGCTCATCGCCTGGGCCAAGAGGCGAGATTCCATCACGGCGCCCACGACGGTTATACGGTTGTCGGAGAACCCCCGGCCAACGGCTGTGTCGGATTGGGCGGCGTGGTTTTGTCCGCTCGTTCCCAATACTCCTCCACCAACAAGCACGCACTTTGCGCCCCAGGTTTCACCCAAGATACAAACAAACAATTGCACCCTTCGCGCGTTGCGCGACAAACACTGAGCGAAGCCGCTGCTGTGTCCACGTCAACCAATCGACACCGTCAGCCCTCGCGCCCTAACCCTGCCCCGCCCTGACCCTTGCTAGCTTCGTAACAGCTCGGTTTCGACAACTGTTTCCGAGGGCAGACCTTACATGGAACATTCGTTTGCTCCGCAGGCGCAACCCATTGCGACTGCCTGCCTGCGGTAGAGCTCCGCGACCCAAAATATCACCAAGTCTGCTGAAGCCACTTCGTGGGTGGATCATGCGGGGTGTAGGCTCACCTTGCGAAAGGGTCGGAAGGAACCTGGTGCGGGATTAGTGGTGTTTCGATTGATCGGGACAAGCTGCTGGTGGTGCAGGTGTGTGTGGCCGCGGCAAAGGCGGGGACTCAACAACAGGGAAAACCACCCTGGTGTATATTTCGACAGTCCCTTCTACAATCTGCGAGCACCCCGCCTTCACGCCGCAGACGCAACCCCACCGAGAGACAGAGACAGAGACAAAGAGATACAGAGAGCGAGAGAGAGAGCGAGAGCGAGAAATCCTGACGTGATTGATAGCAGCCATGCAGGTGAGGATCTTGTCGGCAGGGGAATCAATAATTTGTTGCATCGGCTTTGGGCGTCCATGTGGCGCACGAACAATGTCTGCAAAATGATCTCATGTTGGCTGTCGTTGCACCTCGTTTCGTCCCATTGTAGTGCTGGTTGGTGCGTCCGTGCACAACGCAGCGCCCGACGTAACTATCATAGCCTTTTTGTGTTCCGTAACACACCCTGCTCTTCTGCTACAAGCCCCTGCCGAAATAATTCCACGCCGGATCTTCGTCGCCAGCGGTGTGCAGCAGTGTTTCACGAGGGCAGCTCTCGTCGCCATGTACGGCACCTGAGTTTGAACAGCAGGCTTTGGAATGGCGCCTGTGGTCAAGCCTGCTGTGTCGCAACTGCAAGTTCGTTATGTCATCTTGAAGGCACTCTGCTTCTACCGGAACAAAGCTAGCTAGAAGTCAGTTGGGAATTTGCGACAGGGGTCTTCAGCCGAGCATGGCCTCATGCGTACAACAAGCTTTTGTCCGTCGGCGGTTGTGGTGGCATGTGACGGAATCGCGGGATCGCGTGAGGTTTTCGTCGTAGCACATGTATCTTCGTGCGTAGTCACCAATCTAAAGTATCACGGTGCCAGTCTACAAGACCTGTCGGCATCACGTTTTGATAAATATTTGGCGTACCTATGATTTGTCTTGGTCCCTTTGTTTTCGTTTGATTTTTCAAGGCGTGTCCCACCCGTTTGGGGATACTGCTGTACGGTAGTTTGCCTCCGGGGTCCTGAAGGCGCTAGCGCGAGCTGGTACAAATACGGGTGCCCAATGGTACCGCAAGGATGCGAAGGTTCGCACAGAGGTGTCAGCGCGTGGTTGCGCCACAGCCAGGTTGGCACCAATGAACGATGAGTGTTATTGTTTCGAGATCTCGTCGAGAGTGTTCCCGAGACGTATCGGTTGGTGTTGGCCATCCACCCTCCTGCTTGTGGAGCGATCAAGCTCCCAAGAAACGCTGATCCGCTGAACGAACCATCGCGTCCTTACAGCCTTACAGGTACTGAGCAGAGACCGAAAACGATTTTCAATGTGCGTGCAATGATACCAGTCGGAGTCACACTGGAAGAACGTAACACCTAGCCACACGTCGTTCTGCAATTTGTCGCTGACGAAGACTCTATTCCCTCGTCGCTTCGATACCCTCTTGATTGTGCGTGCTTGACCTCTCGAAAACGGTGGCGGGAAACGGTGGGGACTAGATCTGGATCAAGACGTTAACTGGCCGCAAGGTGGGAGAGATGGAGAATAAGAGAGAGGGGAGCGAGCGGGCGGTAGACTGAACATCGACAAAGTCAAGCATATTGGTGATTCACTTGACTCGAGAACGGCGGAGGGGAGAGGGAGCGCACGAATCATGACCTCGCACTGAAAAGGCCGTTCCGAAAATGAACAGATCGTGTTGGATAGCACCAGCCTGACATGTGTTAGTTGACATGCTCTTCTCGCGTCTACTGTAAACGCCGTAGGCTCCGAGATACATATCCAGAAACAACGACTTGCAGCTGGCATCACTCGCGAAGTTTGTGCTCGCTCTCGGCCTCGCATGGTCTGATTTGCGTTTATTGGTGCTGTCGCGGTGGCGTCGCTTTGGCGCACTACATTATGCGTGTATTATGTGCAAGTTGGTGCCCTTGTTTCCACATCCTCTTCGATTTCGCTCGTGTATGAACCGCGGTTAAGTTCCTCCGAGATGCACGTCGCACTAAGTTGTTAACGTGGCGTGCACGTTGCTGTCGCCAAGTCGAGTTGCCGTGTTCGCGAGCAGCCGAAGCAACTTCTTCGGGGATGTCGGTCGATGACAGTTGGCTGGTGGTTTGTCTCGGGGTTTATTTGAAGTAGGCCTCTGCAGAGACGCGGAGCTTTCAGTCGTCAGACATTTCTGCGCGACCTTTCACGTCACGATCCTTCCCCCGTCCCTTGCTTCCTTCCCGCCATGTGTCGATAATATGTAGCAACAATACAGCTTCGAGCCGGACAACCAAGTGAGCATGGTCAAGCAGGCCTTGCAAGAGAAGGAAGGGATCCAGGTGGGCAGACGAACGAGGGGGAGGAAGAGCGCGTGGTATCGCCATAGCCATTATTGCGCTTTCACTGGCCCCCTTGAAGACACATCGCTATGGTCAGAAATATGGGATTCCGGGTCTACACGGGTTTTGACGCGGAGGCCCGTGTTGCGGATCATCCTGTCTGTGCGAGAGTACCTTTCGCATGCCATGGTCTCGGAGTTCCTAATCGCCACACGGGAAATGGTTCCAGTCCGGGTGATTTGACAACGGTTCCAACCCTTACAGCTAGCGCACGGGAGTATCGCACCCTCTGATGCAAAGGTTCGGTTGGTGGAAGATTGGTCGGCCCGGATCACATCCTTAGGTGTGTCATGTTCGGATCTCAGCCAGCACGTTAGATGCAACGATTTCCGCCATCAAAACCAACTCCATCGCTCCAATGCTGACAACAATGCGCAATTGCGGTGTTTGTTGAGTGTCGAGAAGGTACGAAGGGAATCCCTTGCACGAGTGAAATACATCTCAGAATTCGTGTGTGCGGTGATGCGATGTACCTCGTTGTGTGAGTCGCGGACGCGAAACGGTTGATGTTGTGGCGGCAAATGATGTACATAAGATTCTCGCTGTCCAACCAAGCCATTATAGTACGTCATGCCATGCCCGAACACCTTCCTCTTGTCATGGCTCTTTCGCGCGCAGGTGGACCAAATCCGATTGATCTACAGCGGGAAGCAACTCGCAGACGACCATACATTGTCCCACTACAACGTCGCCGCGGGAGGAACCATTCACATGGTGTTGCAGTTGCGCGGAGGCTTGCGGTAGGGGGCTGTTGTAGCTTAGGCTTTCGAGAGCGGACGTGCAGCCTGGGACGGACGCAGATTGTCACATGAAGCGGTTGCTCAGCCTCCCTCTTTGAAAGAGGCTTGTTTCTCAGCGGTACGTTGCACCAGTATGAGCAGGGGCGAGTGGGATGCACGCTGGGGCTGTGCCACGCCTTTTATTTCGTTTTCCTTGGACGACCGCCGTTGCATTTTTGCCGCTTGGGCACGCAGTTTTGGAGGGAAGCAGTACGCGAGCCTTTCGGCGCCGAACAGTTGTGAGTGGTGTGGTCAGGTTGGGCAGTATTTGTCGAGGGTTTGGAGGCGAGAATCTACAAAATCCGTCCAAAGGCTGACATGACCATTTTCCCTCCAACTTCCCCTGTTCCCTCGCACTGATGCGTTTTAGTTTTCGAAGCGCGAGCTGCGCCATCGTCGATGAAGGTTGTATGTATTATTTGCCCGTTTGCCGGATTCTTGAAACGATGGTTGGCTAGTCACCTCGTTGGTGTGTACACTGGAGACTGGACACGCTGGTCTTTTGTCACTTGGGGCGCGACTATACTCAGAATAAGCCAGGACAGACTTGTTACCTTCGATTCGATTCGAGTCTGGACAGTATGGACATCGGTCTTACGCAATCTTTCATGAGTGCTGTATGAAGTGCAGGGTGGCATCCTCCATCGACTTGTTTCGCGATTGTTGTGGAGTAAACTATGGCGCGATCGGTCGGGATGCGGAAATTGAAGGATGTGTGGGTCCGTTTGCAGGCTTGCGAATGTAATGGCGATTGATCCAGACCGGCAGGCTACTGACACCCCCCCAGGGCGTTGGTATGGCTACAAGTAGCAGTCTTGGCTTTCGACATGTAGCACAATGACACGGCAGGAGCAGGTAGCAGCTTGATTCTCGAGATGAAAACTGCTTCCTCATCTCCTGCTGGTACTGAAAACGCAGCATTATGTGTACATATTCAAGGTTTCGGCGGCTTCCGCCGCCACGCTTTAGAGAAGCGAGTCCAAGATACTTGTTTTTGTGCTGAAGACACATTTTCGTGCTACTGCTGTAGAGACACGAATGATGAGACGTGGGCATCGAGGAATGATGTTTGTGTCACGTGCTTTTTTTCCCGACGACGTTCATGTGTTTTGGCATGACCGGCTGAATGCATACAATGTCGCAGCTTTTCACCGGTCCCGAGAGGAATTTGTCACGTGATGTTTGCGTGTGATGTGCTTTTCCTAATGTTGGTGAGCTGCGTTTCTAACGTGAACGATGGCTAACACAAACGAAAAAGAACCGCGAACTGAACGACTGAATCTGATTGTCGGGCTATGCCAGGGACACCCCCAGTAACAAATGGCCAATAGTTACGGAACGACGGGTGGCTCCACAACAACAGATACAAATTTACCCCAAATTGGACGCAGCAGGGTTGGGGACGCCGAGGCAGGGGATCCCGGGAGTGATGCCCACTAGGTAGGTAGTGCAGGAAGATGCCAGTGATAGCACGAAAATCTTACAGCCGTCCTTGGCGTAATTCGCACAAGCGCCGAAGGTCGCGCAGCAACGGGTCGAATCGGCCCCGTCACAATCGGAGTTTGTTTACACACTTCCCGAGGACTTCGCCAAATGTGTGCGGAAGTTTTGCGCTTGGCGCTATACTGCCCGGAGAGGCAACCGTCTGAAAGATGTTTGTTGCGCCTACCCGGCATCTACGAAAGTGAAGAAGGCAGGAGAGACACTCAACAAAGTGTTGTACCTTCGACTTCGAGCTTCCCGTCCATCGGTACTGCCGGTGTTGTACCTTCGGCTTCGAGCATCCCGTCCACCACTTCCGGTGTAGTACCTCAGAGTGATGTTTCCCCGTCTATCGATGTTGATGTAGTGCCTACGTCGATCCGAGATTTTCAGCCTGCCCTAGCCGCAGCCATCGCCTCATCCGACGTCCTGTACCCCTCAATCGTGAACCCGAATGTGTCACGAGAGATAGAGATCATGCCCCTTGAGTCCCAGAATAATTTGCCTTTGATGGACATGAGTATGTTCTTGGATGTAGGCTTGATGAACGGACAAGACTCGGTCCCACCGGGTGACTTTTATCCCGACCCATTAGGCGTGTGTGAGTCTGTGAACCCTCCCGTTGCGTTCGCTGTGATGCAAGATGAGTTGGACGCGCTCAAAGACTTCGCTGCAGAGCGCCGTGTGCAGCAAGATGAAGGTCTCCCCTCCCTTTACCATGCTTTGGCGATTATCGCCCCCGGTGGTCCAGCGTTCACTGTAGGAAAACCCACGTCCACCATCGACATTAATTTGTTCCACGCTTCCACCGGCCACGTGAATGAATTTTTGATGCGGGAAACCGCCAAGCAGCAGGGTGTTCAATTGGTGGGGGAACTGCAGCCATGCGTCGGCTGCATCGAGGCGAAGGGCAGGAGGGCCCCGGTGCCGCGGCGTGGAGTCACCCGCGCGGCGGTACCGTTCGGCAAGGTGCACATCGACATCACCGGCCCGTACTCTGAGGCGTTCGATGGTTCCCGTTACCTGATCATGTTCGTGGACAGTGCGTCGCGGTGGCAACGGGCGTACGGCATGCGGGCCAAGAGCGACACCCTGACGTACACGCGGCGTTTCCTCGCCGACCTGAACGGCAACGGCCCTCTGGGGTGTTTCCGCATGGACAACGCGGGGGAGTTCACGAGTGCTGCCTTCGTCGCGTTCTGCGACGCCGCTGGCATCCGGCGCGAGTACACCGCGCCCGACACCCCGAAGCAGAATGCGGTCGTGGAAAGCGCCATCTGGCGAGCCATGAAGGGGGGCCACGCCGCCCGCCGCCACGTCCTCTCCATGGGCCACTTCGACCTCGCCTCCATCCCCGGTATGGACGCCAACGGACACCGGCTGTGGCTTGCATCGGCGATCTGGGCCTCCGGCTGCTTCAACCGTTCCGCGACGTCGGCCAACCCGGCCTGGATGTCGCCGTTCGAGGCCTTCTTCGGACGCAAACCGCCGCTCAAGGTCGTCCCCTTTTTCCAGGAGGGGATGATGCGCGTGAAGCGCGCCAGCAAGGCGGACGTCCAATCCGTTCGTTGCTTCTACCTGCACGGAGCGCGCAACCACTCCGACGCCACTGCCGTCGTACTCCGCGCCGACACCGGAAGGATCTGCCTGTCCAACAACGTCGTGTGGAT
>CACKRE030000662.1:3969-25172 GCA_902602495.3 Ectocarpus sp. CCAP 1310/34 | reverse complement strand
GGGGGGGGGGGGGGGGGGGGGGGGGGGGGGGGGGGGGGGGGGGGGGGGGGGGGGGGCGCCAGTGAGAAAGTTCGGTCATCCGTTCAGCACGTCGACAGAAAAAAATAGAGCAAGCATTGCACATACTCGTTCCGGCGGCTTCGTCAGGCGGTTGCCTGCTTCTTCGGCGCTCACCCCTTTCCACTTCTGAGTAACTTCTACTACGCAATCCATGCCGCCCGTATGCATCATGACCAAGCACCGTTTAACTGATCGGGGGCAGCAATCAGTCAGGGCTTCACGACTCCAGACAAGATCGAGAAACCGGACATTCTTGGTGACCAGCGTCGTTCGAACGCGCAGCCCTCCTGGACAGAAGAACACTGCACAACATATCTTCACGTTCTTACATGACGTACTTCGCAACGTAGCGTCACATGATACCAGGTGGTTCTGTGCTGTGGGGCGGGCTGTGCTGGGTAAGCAAGCTCAGATAACTGGAACCAAACCATCCTCGGAACCCTGCTCAAACCTCCCCGTCCTCACGTCAGCTTGTCCTTCTTCCTGGCCGGGCTTCTTTTGGAACACGCCGTCCTTGCCGCTCATCTCGAGGCCTGTCAGGTACAGGTGCAACTTCCGCCCGCTGAAAAAATTGGACAGCTCGTCCCAGTAGTTGGTCTCTCTCAGGATTTTCTTGAAAGCAGAGAGAGAGAGAGAGAGAGAGAGAGAGAGAGAGGCGAAACGCGTAACTCACGAAATAAATCGTTTCCTACCGCAAAGTGCACAAGTTTTACACAGAGAGAGAGCGAGATGGAAGTCAAAGACTGCTGCCATCAGTAGGTTTACGAGGTTAAGCATTACATAGCCCCGAGAGGCGACCGGCGAAGTAACAGCAGCAGCAACAGGCGGTGATGAGACTGTAGATTTGGATTTGTTTGTTTTTGGTTATTGAGGTTCGCTGAGCTCTTCGAGTCAACAACACGTCAGCTGTGTGAGCTGTTGAGCTTCGGAAACTTCACACAGCAACTGGTAGCCAGCTGTCGGTCGGTGCTGCTCCCTGCTTATTTTCTCATCTTGCATCACTTGTTAGTGCAAAGTCTACGCAATGGGGGCTTCGCACCCCCCGTCCTCTGTTGGAAGGTATTGTAGCCGTCCACGTCTTCACAGAGGGTGGGAATAAAAAAAGTGTGGAGTATGCCAAGTGGAAGGTACAGTAGCGTAGTTGTGTTCCGTGCGTTCAAGAAGTACATTCTTGCCGGCAAGTTGTCGTGTGTGTTGTTCAAAATTTAGAAAGAGCAGGCGTCTGCCCGCATTTTGCCGGTGGTGATTCCACGGCTCAAGGGCGTGACTATCAGTCGCCGCGTGCGTCGGGGGTGTGAGAATGGGTGTGGGTGGAAAGACATGCAGCACAGCAGGGTGATGATTCTTCGACACAGCTCCCTACGCAATAAATCGCCTACAGTACATATGATAGACTGGACTGTAGGTTTCATAGTCGGAACACAGCAGTGTCTCGTCTTCCATCAGCGTAGCTAAAAGTGGGAGTACAAAGTGAAAGTACATACGATAGACGCAGGTGCGACCGGAGGGTTACAGCGCTCCTCGAGATGCCGGGTAGTAACTCGGCTCCCGCTTGGGGTCTCCAGCCCGCAGTCGTGACCGAGATAGCGTTCCCTGTCGGCGTCGCGAATCGAGAGAGCCGATCGGGCTCCGCGTACGGGCGAGCCGAAATCGTCTTGAGCTGAGAGCTGCCTGAAACACCCCGTTGCTCTGTGAGGCGCCCAGAACGTAAGTTTCAGATCGAGCTCCAAACACCTACTCTATCATGCTTCTAGTGATTTCCTTCGCAAACAAAAAACGTTTTGTACCTCCTCGTTGACAGCCGTCGCGCCAATGACCACGATGTGCAGCGGCTTCCCGTTTTCCGCAGCGTCCATCCTGGAGCTGCCCTTTGCTTGTGCCTCCGCGTGGATCCAGACCGAAACCATGAACGCGATCACCAGCGGTGCCGAGAGGCCGTCCTTGAGGGTCTTGCTCTTCATCGCGCTCTTTGCCAACGCATTTGTGTCGCACCTTCAAAAAAAAAACACGGGGCAAAAACGAAGGAAGAAAATGAACGATACAAGAGATGACGGTATGATGGCACACACACAAATAACAAAACCCCTTCCGTGAACCCTTGCGAGAAATCTCTCGCCACTTGCACCTTCCTGAGGCACTACGAGGCTCGTTAGCATTGAAACGATCTAAGGCTTTGTTCTGGCTGACAACAGTCTGTACAAGACCCGGTTGCCGCAGGCTACAAACATCGTCGGAGAGTTCAGCTCTCCACCGCTTTCCGAGCCAACCCGGCACGTATCATGCTTTGGGACAAATCAGCATTTGGACGAGAGCAGCGTCGAAACAAAACGAAACAAAGTGGACAACAATGCCATCGAATGATGGGGGTGAGTGGAACTCAAATATGAGTTTTAATATTCTGGTTTCAACGGAACGGTTTCAGCAATAGCGTCACGCACCTCCAGGAGAAGTATTTATTCCACCCGTGCCGAAGGATGTTGTTGTACAGGATAGGCACACTCCGCTTCACCATCATGTGGTCCAGCACAAACATCTTCAGTCCCTCTTGGCCTCCTACGTACACCGTCGCTGGCATCGGCGGCAGCACCGGGGCTTCCTGACGAGAGAGACGAAACGCAGACGTATCACAAGCGCGAAAAAAAAATACGGAGAAAGAAAATTAAGCTGCCAACGCTATCCATCTTAATAAGCGGACTAAAAGGTAATCAGGTAATCAGACGCATCCTCACAGTTGCAAATTCCCCCCGTGGAACTCCCGAGCAAACTCGCGTCGAAGGGATTCTCGGATGTTACTGTCTACCTAGGAGTTATACATGCCCTAATGGCGATGGAATAACAAAAAACACCTCAATCTGTCCACTCTGGCTGCCAACGATTGTGTTCTTCTTCTTAAGGAGTCGCCGTCTGCAACAGAATCACAAAGTTCCAGTCCAGGTTATGGCCGATTCGGAGAAGACGACCGAGCAAAACAGCGGATCTCCAGTGCTTCGGGTTCTCGCACTTGCTATAAGAGTAACACTTGGTGCTACACGCGGTGCCCGAACACTGCTGTTTGTATCTCTACACGCGGTATACTTGCCTCGCTGTTGTCCCATTTGAAACTCTCCGTGCATCCGATCTTGGTGACCACGCTGCTGCTGCGTTCAGACTTCTTGCTGCTCATGCCAGAGGATTGAACAAACAAAGCACAAACCAAGGCAAGCAGGCAACGGAACGACGAATCAAACCCTGTACGGACAGCAGTACGGTTGCCGAACGATCGCCTACGAGAAAAGTTAGTGTGGTTTTCCGCCTTGGACATAGGAACGAGGAGCTCGGTCGTGAGCTGTGAAACGGTTTCAAACGACCATCCGACTACAATGCAGTTTCCAGCGTCTAACGACGACGTGCCTGCTTCCTTCCTGGGTATTGAAATCCACGCTTAATGTGTTCGGGCTGGTTGGCTGGTATGTCTACCTATGATGGGCGGCGGCCAACTAAATAATGGACAGTCACCCTTTCACCGTTACCGACTGCTTGGGGAAGACGGAGACACCCCACCCTCACGCACTTGCTTTCTCGTTGACATGTTTAACTGTCGAGTCGAGTCGGTTCATTCGTGCGGGGTTCGCCGAGGTCACGGGCTCTCTCAAGCGCGACAATGTGTGTCTCAAACGCCTGTACTGCAACTGCGGCAATGGCGATCTGGCAAGGTCCACACTCGGTTGCCTCCATGTATGACGGTTGTCTGGCCTACCTGGAGCTTGTACGGGGAGCGGATGCGCTGCTGGTGGTCACGTTGGTTGCCTCGACTGCCCAGGATGGTAATTGGTCCATTTGATCGATAAACGGACGAGCGACGGTTCGGCACGAAACAAGCAGATGCACGAGGGAGTAAACGTGCGATGAATGCGAAACATGACGGTTGTTGTGGTGTTGGCCTACTCAATGTCTATGTTTCGTGGCACGTACGCACAGCAGTGCCGCATAAGCACGGCATCCCTACAGCAGCACAAACCGAGCGAATGACAATAACAGAGTGAGGTGGCGTATGGGGGGGCGTGCCCCATGGCCACCCTGTGCACCACCTCAACTAGGCGAATCGATAACATGCGCCGACAACGAGAACGCAAAAAAATCCCCCCAACCGCGAGGCGATCGTTTCCTAGACAACAGCAGACTTGTTTGTGTCTCACGTGCTTCCTTGAGTCTGTCCCTGGATGACAAGGGTTCCTTCTTGGGCTTTTCCTCCTTCTTCGTGCCCTTGCCCTTCTTGCCCATTTTGCTCCCTCTTTCTTATGCTGCTGTGCTGCTGCTGGTGCTGCTCTGTGTGGTAGCTGCTGGTCGTGTATCGTCTCAGCGGAGAAGACTCAAACTGCCCCGTTCACAGCCCGGATCCCACTTTAGTGCCCCCCTTGACTGCTTGAGCAGCACAAGTCCTCCGAGCTCCCGGCTTGACACACGAGCAGTAGGCAACAAACGGTAACCTGCGCAAAACGCAAACGGTACAGTATGCGAAGAAATCGCGAGGTTCACCTCATAGTTACATAGTTACAAGCGATGGGAGATGTGGTTTCAGAGTGGGTATGCACGATGCCAAATGCGCATGCGTACATGAGGCCGCATCCATCAACGAATTTATCGAGGTTATCACCGCCATCCCAACCCGACTTGTAAACCGGCCATGAAGGTGAGTTCCCCGCGACCGAGAATAAAGTCGTGCGCAATCGTAACATACAGGTCGCAATTTGAAGAGTTTGTGGAGGGTTTCGATTCGCAACCAAGATCCTCAAGCACACGGCGTGCTCGGTAGACGGTGCTCTAGACCGAAGACCGCACGGAATATTGTACACCGAGAGCGCAAAGTTTGCTCATGTGGGAAAGTGGGCTGATGCGACTATGTACGGACAGGCGTGTCGCGGTCCGCACGAGGAAAGCGGGCGATCAAGAGGAAGCCTGGATGCATGTCCGCCGTTGGCGAAATCTAACCCCACACGCAGTCCGTAGTTCACTTCAAGGGGTGCATATCTGTGAAGGCAAGTCACCGTGGCCATCACTAACGTTCTCGTTGGGGAAGGGAACGCAAGGCACATCCTGCAGTGTGGGCGCCCTAGCCATGAGAGTACATGCGGAACATGAGGAGCTCAACATAAGTATCACGAGAGTTGCGAATGGAAGGAAAAAAACAAGAATGTTGAACATTAACATTGCATGGCTACCGCGATCCGGCAGGATTATTCCACTCTAGCACATTCAGCACGTTCTTGTCTCTGGGTGCGGTGCGCGTGTAGGGATCACACGAGGTGTCTCTCTCCTATCCTTCTTGCCTCTCCGTGGTCTTCGCGCGATCCCACAGCACGCACTCTAAATTTCCGTAGATCTGTACAGAGATTTTGGGCCAGAGAGAGCCAGAGAGCCCGGAGACGCACTGCAACAAATCAAGACGTCAAACCAACTCAGTGGGAAGGGTGTTGATTCTGGGCTTACCGTTCTGGACAAGAGAGGCCCACGCGAGGTGTTCTTGTCCCCACTGTCAGGTTCAGACAAAGCGGCAAGAGAGCCGCCACAAGAGGGAAGGTACCGGGGACACAATTCAAAAGAATCAAGAGAGACAAAGCCTGCGCGGGTGTAAACTCCAAATCTCCGATGCTCACACGAAAAACACAGACTACAGCACACAAGCGCAGCACCACATGGAGTAGCCCTAGCTCTGAGGTGCTACGCTTATGCCAGTCCTTGCCCTTACAACGAGGACGAGCGCTGCCTCTCACACTTGCGAAGTTATGTCGCGGAACGCTGTGTCATCACCTGGTGGTGGTGCTGGCGCTGGAAGAACGGCCAACAACAGCGACTATTTCGTGGATACGAAGCTGTTGTTTCGCCTGAAGCGATTCGTGACTGAGCAACAGGAGCGCGGAAGCCTGCCGACAGAGGATGCTGCACTGGACTATCTGTTGGATAAGTTCAAGGAGTACGTCCGCAAGCCACAGGTCTGTACGCGTTGCATGCTTCAAATGTCCCTTTACTCACTATTTATTTCCGCCGCCCTACCACCAGTCAGTCAAGGCTGCCCCCGCTAAGCAACGCAGGTAGATACGGCGGATGTCGAATTAAGCCAATCACAACAACAGGTAGATCTCTGCCAATTTTGATTTAAATTATGGATAGGAGAGCGAAGTGTAGTGTCGGGAAATAATGCTGGTAGCTGCAAAATTCAAATTAATCCAGTTCGAACCGAGAGATTCATGTCTTGGGTTGCAGGCAGTTGTGGTGGACGGTTGACCCGGTTTAGCGCCCCCTACAAGCCCTTACCATACAGCAATATCTACTGCTGTGTCGGCAGGGATAATGGTTGCTTTCAGGGTGCAGTGGTGTCACGCGGTTTTGTAGTCGCTACATATCCAGGGCATGTCGTTGAACAGGAGGTCGCTAGACCGGGCCCGCGACTGCAAGTGAAGAAAATGTCTGGAACAAACCAAGTAAGTACTAATCCGCATGGGGTCTGGGCGTGCAGTCTGGGTCCCACGATGCCGAAAAGGTCCGACGATGCCGAGTTCAGGCGCACCGAGGACTTAGGCTCTAGTCAAGCCGTAGGTGACTTGTACTGTTGTTTCCCCTACCGACTTCTCGAACCTGCTGCTCCGCCGAGCGACTGTGAGAGACGCCAGCTCCCAATGTCCTGTTATCCCTGAGAATGAAATCTGCGTGCTCAGGTTTGACGTGTGGGTTCTATGTTTATAAGTGCATACAGCATAATGTTTGCCACAGATTAAAGATTTGCTGACCGACAAAAGCCTCAAAGATCCCGCACACTGTCATGTCAAACGCTCTGCTTGCCTTCTAACCACACATGACACTCTAACGTTGGTAAAACAATGCTCACAGAAGTAGGGGGGTGGTGGGGGTCACGCCGTCTAGTCCTCGAATGGCGCTGCTCGTTGCGTTCGGAGCCGAAGCTGGTACTGGTCTCGACCTATGGATGGCACCCTCGCCCTGTCTCACGTCGCCATCCCACGACCCCAAACGATGGTGCATGCGCGGTTGCTTTCCGCGCAGGGTCCGCTACGAAAATCGGTTGGAAAGGCCTTGCGCAAGTGCCTCGAGGGCAGCCCGACGCCGCCCCGCGACACGAAGAAGCGCTCAAGGATGTCGGAGGGCGACGGGGTAGAGGCAGTCGGACTCCAACAGAATCAGCACCGGCACCAGCATCAGCTCTCCTCCCGTCGCGAAGAGGCCACCGGTAGCAGCGTTGCGGGCAGGCAGAGGAAGAAGCGGAGAGCTCGCGAGGGAGGCGGAGACACCGCCGACCATAACACCAAGAGCGACCACGAGGTATGCCGTGATCCTCCGGTTCGGGGCCTTCGTGCGGTTTGGAGGCAGTAGTACCCTACCTGTGTACTCGAATCAGTCGCCGCTGATGTTTGGATTCTTGTGTCTCCAGTGGAACCAGCTTGTAGTAAGCAGTGCGCGTGGCGTGAGTGAGCTTGATGCGGACTTAATAATTTTTTTATGACGTATTTTTTGGTGAAATCGTTCTGTTTCGATGAGGACCTGAGCGAGGACGAGCTCGCTGCCAGAGAGGCCGAGGCAGGCATGCAGGGCCGCAAGCACAACCTCCTAAACCAGTCCGTCGCAGCCGGGTACCGCACCAACGGCGCTTCGAGCAGGCAGGGGTTGTCCAATTCTTCTCCTGCCAACGGGAAGGATCAAGAGGGCGGCGGCTCAATCAAGGGCGCGAAGAAACCCTCCAAGCGACCCCGACCGGGGGGACCGCCGGCGTCGTCAAGAGCGGCACCTTCTGCGGCAACAGGAGGGGGCGGAGGTGGTGGTGGGGTAACGGCAGCAGCAGGGTTGGTAGTGGAGCGCCCGTCCGCGAGGTACTCGTGTAGCACAGAGGCAATTTTTTGGTAGCCGTAACAAAACTTGTCCCATGCATACAAAACAGCTTGCCGTCCCATGCATACGCCCGCAGGACGAAAGTCATGGCAGATGGTGCAGAAAATCACACAACGGTAAAAAACACTTGTTGCGAGCTTTTAAGACTTGAAAACAAAACGAATCATAAGCAATATGCAAGGTGGCAAGGCACAGATACACCGGTTTGGTCACGCGTATTACACCCGATGCCTTGCCTCCCTCCGGTGCCATGACACTTCAGGTACGATGACCTAGGCGGGATCTCAGGAATTCTCCAGGAGGTGCGGGAGCTAATCGAGTACCCTCTAGTCCACCCGGAAGTGTATGCACATCTTGGGATCGAGCCGGTGAGAAGAAATGACGCAAAAATCATTCTGCACATGATGGCGTGTTGGTGTCGGGGTTTTTTCTCTCTGGCTCGTACGGTCATGTTTTTTAGTGCGGCAAGCGCGCTGTAGGGCGTTCTTTGTCCTTTTCTATCTTTGGCTAACTCTACACCGCCACTGCTGGAGGCTGTTGTGCCTGCAGCCAACGAGGCAGTAGCACGGCCACCGTGTTGCGAATTTCTGCGTGACGTCGATTTCGTTCTGCTCATTGCATTCTTGGTGCATGGACCAAACGCTTGAATTCACGTTGTCGCTTGGTAGTTTTCCAATCTTGCGTTATCTGCATCGATGTGTCTGTACTGCAGCCCCGAGGAATCCTTTTGCATGGCCCACCGGGCTGTGGCAAGACTCTACTGGCGAACGCGATAGCTGGGGAGCTGGACGTGGCTTTCCTCAGGATATCAGCACCGGAGATCGTCAGCGGCATGTCAGGGGAGTCCGAGCAAAAGGTAATAGCGAGAGGGGGGTAAGAATGGTGGGTTCATCAATTGAGAGTGTGGCAAACCATGTTGGGGTCCGCTGTCGCCATTTATTTCGGTACTATCCGTGGGAAGGGGCAGCAGGAAGAGCAGCAGCGGCACGCGGGTGGGATGAGCGCAGGCCGTGCCATCTGTATTTCGCGTTCCCTGTGTGGTAAACCAGCGACAACAGGAAGGTGCACCTCACGACTTGTTTTCATTCGATCGAATATTTATCGCAGGTTCGGGAGCTGTTTCAAGCTGCGATCGAGAACGCCCCCTGCATCGTGTTCATGGACGAGGTGGATGCCATCACTCCTAAGAGGGAGACATCTTCAAGGGGTATGGAAAAGCGGATCGTGGCACAGGTGAGTGGTGATGGCTTCCTCTGTTTATCTCCGTCCGCTGTTCGTCTTTGCTTTGGGCCTGGCGCAAATGTGTTGCACTGTTCTGCTGTATGAGTGCGGTGGGTTATCGTGATCGTTGTTTTCTGAGGATTCGACGGCGATCATCGGCCCCATGCGAAGCTAGCCCTCGACGTACAGAACACGCGGGAACACCCGGCGGGGGGTGCTTGTGCTGTCTCTCTTGCTTATCGATTTTTTTCACGCTTTGCCTATATTTGTACGCTGGACTCCTTATCACAAGAGTTATATATGCTCCTTGCTCTTTCACTCGAATCTGAAAGCAGTCTCCTATCCCATGCGTTCTCTTGGCAACCCGATCGACCCTTCTCCGTACGCGTGCAGCTGCTCACGTGCATGGACTCGCTGACGATCGAGAACACGGGTGGAAAGCCCGTGGTGGTGATCGGAGCGACCAACCGCCCTAACGACCTCGACTCGGCGCTGAGGAGAGCCGGCCGCTTCGACCGCGAGATCTGCCTGGGCGTACCGGACCTCGCCGCGCGTGGACGCATCTTGGAGGTATGTAGGCAACGACGTTCCACATGATTCTGTTGTTGCGGAAGTAAGTAGTGCAGTAGTAGCAGTAAGAAGCGCAGCTCGTTGTCTTTGGCTGCACCGTCGCTGCGCGAGTGATCGAACCCCCCTTAGACCGACGCTAATGAGAAAGATTTTCCGCACACAAGGGGGTGCGAAATCCGGCCGATACAGCACGTGAACCAAAACCCTTCCTTTTCGGCTGTGATGCTCTCTGGGTCGTGGAGTGATCGAGACTTTGAAGGTCTGTCTGGAGGGGGTGCGACAACCCGCGTAGATACCATATGTTTCCTTTTTCAGGTTTTCTTCGTAGGCGGTGGTGTTTTTCACACACCAGCCACTTTCAGCAACTGTCCGCGGTTTTTTTCTGGTTAATTTGCTCTTCATTCCTCGTCAAGTTCCACTGTCGACACCTACATACTCGGGAATCGGGCTGCCTTCTTGCGACTCCTTTTGTTCCCTCGACGGTTTCCCTGCGCTGACAACAACAGGTCATGGCGTCGAAGATGACCCTAGCAGGGGATGTTGACTTCCAGCAGATCGCCAAGAAGACCCCCGGCTTCGTCGGCGCCGACCTGTCCTCGCTCACAAAGGAGGCCGCCGTCGTGGCGATCAACCGCATCTTCACCCGCCTCCGCGCCACGAGACCTCCTCCCATCACCGGCGACCCATGCAGCAACGACAACGGCAACGGCGGCGCCCCCGGCACTGCGCACTGTGTAGCACCACCAGCAGCGACGGGCAAACCACGCGGGGGGGAGGACGCGGCAGTCGCACCAGGAAACCCGGAGGACTCGGGTTCGGTTTCAGGAGCAGGGGCGGCAGAACCATCTCTGGACAGTGTTGTGGGCGACGCGTGCGGATCCCTTACTACGTCGCCGTCGTATTCGACAACGGTGGAGCAAGGCAAGAAGATGGCGGAGGTCGTTGGTGCAGGCGCAGAGGATGCGGCGGAGGCAGTGGGAGGGTTCCTCGCGGGGCCGCTGTCCGCCGCCCAGCTCGCACCACTCAGCGTCACGATGGAGGACTTTTTGACGGCCGTGAAGAAGGTGATTCAGCACACACCGGGTTCTGATGATGTCGCCTTGTGCCTCTTTCATCTTGCGTTTTCTCTGTCGTCCACAACGTTCAGCTCTGTTGTGGCAGCGTGGACCCTCTCGCGCCACTCAGGTATCCACAAGAGTTCAAATGTGATGACTATTACCCACAGCAAAACACTCGGCACTGGAATCTATTTGCGAAACGTATCTACAACGCATCACAGGTCCAGCCATCGGCGAAGAGGGAGGGTTTCGCTACCGTGCCTGGCGTTTCATGGAGCGATGTCGGTGCTCTAGCTTCCGTCCGCGAGGAGCTCAGCCTCTCCATCTTGGAACCTATAGCATACCCGGAGGTGAGCAAGAGCTTCCATGAGTCGATCCGCCGTGTATCCCCCCCCCTCTTGTCTATTGTGGACGTTTTCCCGCTTCATTGAGCGAATCTCCGACCATTCGTACACACAGCGGTAAGCTACGAGGAGCGCAGCGAGCGGGCGTTCGGTGCGTACGAGTGACCAACATCGGTGTCGCACTGGAACGTGAACCAACTGAAACCAAAACAGTCTAGCGATCGTTTTGACCTGCCAAGACGCGCTCTCAAGCGTGCAACAGCGTAACCACCAGCAGCTACCATGGGTGACCGTGTTGGGGAATGAGAAATGTTCGGTGTGGGTCCAGTGTTGGGCCTAGAGACGGAAGATCATGCGCAGAACACCATCGAGTACACACACCCCCAGCATTTTTTTTGTAGAGCTTGCCCAATGCACGCGATAGCTTCATGGTAGCTCCTGCTGGTATTGATCTCGAGGTCGAGACCCCTCGCACAGGGCCCAGCCTGAGCCCGGTGTAGAAGAGTAGTACAATTTGGGGTCTTTGGGTTTCAAAGGTACCATCATGAGGAGGCATACTGGAAAAGAGTGTTTGGGAGGAAGCGCTTTTTGCGCAACGTTGTCGCTCTAGTTTCAATCGATTCCCAGCCTGGAAAAAAGGAAGAAGCGTCGCGCTCAGAGGACGTCTGCTTGGTAGTTTTGACTATCTTGCACGAGTGCACGATATATATGTAGATGGCTTTTTACATGTCGGAAGTAGGAGAAGACAATACATGTACTTCCTTTCCCTCTCAACGGATTCAGTCGTCTTGTCCCAGCCACGATCTGCTGCATTCGGGTGATTTTTTTTCCGTGGTTTTCTGCCGCACACCAAACGTTTTGCGCTTTCTTGGGCACATCCGCACTGCCTCTGCTGTGCAGAGGTTCGAGAAGCTGGGCCTGACGATTCCGGCTGGTGTGCTGTTGTACGGGCCCCCTGGTTGTGGTAAGACCCTGCTGGCGAAAGCTATCGCCAACGAGAGCGGGGCCAACTTTATCTCTGTCAAAGGTGCGCGATCATTCTCGGCAAAGACAGAAGCAATGGTTTGACCTCGAACGTTACGAGGCCATCGATCACCAAATGTATTTTTATTTTGCAGCCGGCCCTGGTCTTGCGTTCCGAGTCCCCCAGGGTATGACGAGCTAAGTACTTTACCTTAGCGTGAACGAAGAACCATAATCCTGAATTTGGCAACTCCCCTCCCCGCGAAGATCGAAGTCCCTTGCGTTGCTTTAAGCAAGTCGTGCCTGCCGAATGCGAAACGTTTGGTTAGCCGGGATGTCAAACTACCCCATGACATGCTCATCCTTGTGAAACGTAGCCTGGATCGGTGAAAGCCGGCATATCACTTCGTCCCGGCATTTGTAGGGATGCGAGGTGAATGGTCTAAACTTCTCACCCCCCCCCCCCCCCCCCCCCCCCCCCCCCCCCCCCCCCCCCCCCCCCNGAGACAGCCCCCCCCCCCACGAGTACCGGAACGAATTGCGTCGAGAAGACAACACTTAAGATGACTTGGAGAAACAAGTGCATTTCGCCACACACCAAACGACACGAAACCGTTTTAGGTCCGGAGCTTCTCGACAAGTACGTCGGAGAGTCGGAGAAATCCGTCCGCCAAGTCTTCCAGAGGGCAAGGGCGTCCTCCCCATGCATCATTTTCTTCGACGAGCTGGATGCTCTGTGCCCGAAGCGCGGGGGTGGGGGCGAGGGGGGCGGGGTCACCGAGCGGGTGGTGATTATTTTTTATCCTTTGGAAGCATGCGTAGCTGTAGGGCCAAGGGTTGGCTGTCCTTCTCGGGACTTTCTTTGGCATCAAGGCATTCTCACAGTGCTATCCTCGTAGGACGCCTTTGGTCGGGGGCGACGGAGGTCGTGCAGCGAGTGTTTGCGCGTGAACAGTCTGGCTTGCGGCGCATCCGTTGCTGGCCGTCTTGTGATGTTATCAACGGGGTCGATCGCTATGGGAAAGGCCCAAGAATCCCCTCGGGTATGGGGACAGACAGCAGCCAGACGGAAAACCAAACCGGTCACAATAGGCTCTTTCACCTCTTGTGCTGCTGTGCCGTCTCCTTGGCGCATGATTCGCGTCAGGTGAACCAACTGCTGACAGAGATGGACGGGTTGGAGGCTAGAAAAAACGTCTTCGTGGTTGCCGCCACCAACCGGCCGGAGCTCATCGACCAGGCGATGCTTCGTCCTGGCCGGCTTGACCGTCTTCTGTACGTTCCTCTGCCGAGGTGAGAGAACCGACCGTAAATACAGCCCCCATCGCCTAGCGTTTGGGGGTTCTCTCGCGTTATGCATGCTTGATAAAAACCGGTGAAATTCTCAAATAATTTCGGTATTGGCATTCCTCACTTTTTTCTGTGTTCTGGCTCTGCTCTTGGCGCTCATTTTGTTTTGTTTTGTGGCTGGACGTTTTTTTGGCGATTTTGTCGACATCCAGGTTGTATTGGAGACAGAGATCGATGCACCAGTGTGTGATCGTTGACTGGTCCAAGGGACCGTGATGGTGCAGGCGTAGTGCGATGTAACCGCAGTAGTTACCCATGATGGCACCAAGTTTCTTCTACGCTGCCACTCGCGGTCGTCGTTTAGAGGTAGATTAACATGCGTCGACCTCCACTTGCCTGCGCACATCGCCTCCCTCGCGTGTTGGTCCCCCTGCTTGCTAGTTTCAGTGCTGCCCACCGTCTTCCCTGTGTACGTGCTGTTTCTTGCCTCTTCAATCGCCATGCAGGCTACAGGGTGTGTCGTGTTTTCCCTGGGGGTGGTTTTGAAATACATGCTCCTCGTTGCTTCACCTAACGTTGTTCCAGAGCTTGACTAACTCCGCGTCCTTCCTCTTTGTGTGGGTTGTATATTTTTTTTCCCGCAGCGCCTCTGATCGCGTGTCCATCTTGAAGGCGTTGTCCGCCACCGTTTCTCTTGGCCCCGACGTCGACCTCCATGCGATTGGCCACAGTCCCAAGGTAGGCTACCGCGATTTGATGTGTTGGTTAAGTATCACGACAACTTCTAGATAACACCACCCCTTACATGACAGCACTCCCGTTGTGCAGACATGAGCATCGTGTGGATGCAGCTTTTTTGGGCTCCTTCATACTACTGTATTTCTGTACGGCGACGACCATATCAAGTCTGTACTAGTCACGCACACCTGGATGCGGGGAGGTTTGTGCTGCTCCGATCCTGATGCGGCGCGTCTTGTCTTTGAAGGGTTTTGTTTTTACGGCAACGTCGCATTGGTTTGGATAAATGATGGGAACGCTTGTTCTGGACAACGCTACAGGCGGAAGGCTTCAGCGGAGCCGACTTGGCGGCGCTATTGCGGGAGGCCGGGCTGGACGTCCTGCGACAGCTCAAGAGCCGCGAGCTAATCGTAGGCAAGGGCGCTTACACAGAAAAGGGTGAGCCCAGCTTGCGGCATACGCCCCCCCCCTGCGAATTTGAGGCACTTGTAGATTTCTGGGTATGGGTCCCTCCGCATTGGCTTGAGTATCGTTCCTGTTTGGTAGCCAGCGCAGGCGTAGAACATGGGTTACACAGCGATGGTGTGAGAAAACACCAACTTTGTGGAGGGGTCGTTCTTCGCCCAAGCCACGCATTCAGCAAGTGTATGCTGGCTGGCTTCAGAGGCTGGCATACTCTGCCTGTATCGGCTGAATCCCCCGATTGATGTTGCAATTGCTTCTGGGGTTAATGAAAAATTGCCAGAGTTTTGAGGTTCGGAGAGGTGTGGTGTAATATGTTTCCCGAGCGCTGAGAATTGTTTTGCTTCTGTGGCACACATGGCAGTGGACAACCCCACCGCACCTCCTTCACGAATTGTCCTTTGAGAACATCAAGCAGAGCCATCCCTCCCAGACCGCACGCACCTATGGACAGCGCTAACAACGTCACCTGTTCCGATCTTTCAAGATTCGCAGTAGCACAGCAATCTGGCGTGCTTTTTCCTCTTGTGTCAACCTCGCTACTTTCCTTGACGGACCCCATAGGAGCTGGAACGGTAGTGATGGCGACAAACTTCAACAACGCCTTCCTCCGGACGCAGCCTTCAGTGTCTGCCGCCGATCGTGCCTTCTACGTCAGCATGAAGGATCGCCTCTGCAAAGCAAGGGCACACCCTTCGGAATCGCTGCCTCCTGCCGGCGGTGGCGATAACGAGCCGGCAGCACCAATACCATCTTCGGCGTAAGGGCCGAGTGATCCTCGTGCGAGGTTAGGTGGTGGAGGCCGTGGCAAGATGGCGGCTTCGAGGCAAACGGAAAGTGAAATTAAGGCTCGGTTTGGGGATTGATCAGTACTGTAGGCCGTGCATGCGCCGCGTCTTCCACGCGCGTAGGTTATCTCAGGATTCATATATGCGCGCGAGACCCACGTGATTGATGCTGCCTTTGACGTTGGGAACACGTGGCCGGAAGGAGAACAGACTTGTGCCCACGATAACGGTGTAAGATATTTTTTGGGGGTTGCCGCGTTTGGTAAGTCGGTGGCTAGATTGGGGATCAGTCACACCACGCTTAGACCCTCGTGGCACGATGTGTACGATTCGAAGCCCCGTGAGTTGGCATGTTCTCTTGGATGCGAGCATTTCGTCAGCGGTCCGTGGTACGCTAGGAGTTCTCCACCACGTTTGTGCCCGTGATTGTGAAAAAAATGTCTCAAGTCCAAGCTTTGCTGTAACTAGCATGAGGCTGAGGTGGTGGTCGTTATTGCAGCGGACAAGGAGGGAGGTTGTTGTATGTACAAGCAGTCCGTTAGTTTAAGCATGCTTTGGGTCTTACTCGGGTCAGGCCATTTTGTTGTCCTATGGGGTAGAAGGGTCAAGAGCCCCCCCAACGAGAGTTACATCGGGGGGGGAGAGGCAACCGATCACTCCCCGTCCCCTTCGTAGAGATATATTCCTGGCGCCGATGTATCGCAAACGAGTTACAGCATATCCAAGGTGTGCGGTGACGTCGTAAGTGAATCTACTGCTGTTCATTTTCTCTTTGGTTTTCGGTATGGCCATCAAGGATTCACGACGTACTAAGCTTTCATTATATCTGCTGGAACCGAACGACTTCATCACTACCCAAGCACCGTTTGTTATCGCTGTTGCCATGACCATTTCGAGCCCGGCATTTTTTTCCGAGGTCAGCCTCAGGAGAAAAGAGGGGGAAGTGGAGGGCCGACTGATTGTTTGATGTGGCAGGTGAGGGGTTCCCACGCTACAGCATGGTGTTTGCCTTCAAAGCATGCACAGAAAACCGACCTTTTTTTTCTGAAAAGTGGCATAATAGTCTACACGCCGCCACCTTCTTCAACTCAATCGCCACGTTCCCCCCATGGTGCATGCCTTTTCGAGAGGAAAACTGTCAAGTCTGGTTGTTTTCGAATGCTCTTCCTTCTTTTTCATACCATGGAAAGATCAAGCACGTGATACCACCCTACCGAATGGCTTTGAGAGGTGTTCGCGTTGTGAGCTACTTCTTTTGTACGCGACGTCACAATCCAGATAACACATTTTGACAGATCAACCGAAGGAAGCAAGGCGTTTAGTGTCGGGGGAGAGTAACGTCTGAGCATCATGATCTGCACTATGAAACAATCGCCATGCAAAAATCGACTCGCTCGCATGGTTATTACCGTTGCCACATTCAATCGCCGCCTGCTCCCGTACAACCATGTCTGTGGTATTCATGTCCATATTGTAGGATGCATAGCGAAGATACGGAGAGAGAGAGAGGAAGAGAGAGAGAGAGAGAGAGAGAGAGATGCCCCACTTTTCTTGTTCTTCGTGTTTTTGAATGAAACATCTCGTGGTCCAAACACCAACTCACCAACCATGGACATTGACCGTTTTTGTGTCGGAGGAACACACACCACATCTTGTCCCTTCCCCTCCCTCCATTCCAGACTAGGGCTGGTAAGGGCTGAGGAGAGAGACTCGAGCGCCAGAGACAAGATAAGACGTCACCCCAAAAGGGATCCTGCTTCGGCAGGGACTGGCACTCTCGCCTCGCGCCTGCGAGTCGTGTTTCCGTCCTGCGGTGTGGATTGCGGGGGAAGATGTAAAAACCCATGTTAGATATACTCGCAGCAGTATCTGGTCGTGAGGATCCCAGGGGATACGTGTTGGGAATTTCGTGTGTAGTAGGGTACCACCGGTGCAGTCACGGGGATCCTTTTGGCGTGGTTGGTGCGATGGAGCTTGCGTGCGTGCTGCGCACTTCTTCTTCCCTCTCTCTCTCCACCACCACCACCGTCTCTCTCCACCACCACCACCGTCTCTCTCCACCACCACCACAGTCTCTCTCCAATCAAGTTTCCTCCTCCCACTCTCTCTCCAACTCTCTCTCAACCTCTCTCTCTCGGTCTAACACGGCCGACTACCCAGTGCCCCAAGTAACGTCCAGGACGTGCTTGCTGCACCCCGCGTAGTTTACCTTTCACACTAGTACGATATCACGATATCACAGTATCTGCGCTCCTTATCCACCGCGCTCCAAGCCTCCAGCATCGCACTTCCTGTCTAGCATCGAGATGAGTCCTGTGCTGTGCCTCGTGCCCGATCTCGTACGGCTTGGCAGCCGCGGGTCTGTCATACCCTCGGCCTTTGTACCCGGGCGAAGCTGCCGCATGGCGTGAGCCGTAAGCGGGGGCATCGCGGGGTCCGGCGGCGGCGGCGGCTGGTCTGGATCGGGGGTCGCCGACGGTGACGGCGGAGAGGCAGAGGACGGATTGCCAGGAGCGGGGGTCGCCGATGGTGACGGCGAAGTGGCAGAGGGCGGCTGTGAAGGCGTGGGAGCGGGCGGCGGCGTGGTCGCTGGCGGCGGCGTTGCGGCAGGGGTCGAAGAGGCAGCGGGAGCGGGAGCGGGCGACGGCGTGGGCGCTGGCGGTGGCGGTGTGGCGGTCGAAGGCGTCGGTGCTGGGCCAAAGTTGATCGAGACGACCGGCGGCGTGAACGGGGGGGGTGTCGGCGCAGCGGTGATACCAGCGGAACCCCCCTCGCCGGCTGGCGCCGACGTCACCCACGACACGTTGTTGGTGTAGACGACGCGGCCGGTGGACGCCTTGAGGACCTTGACGGTGCCGCTCGGGTGGTTGTCGCCGCCGTTCAGGTAGTAACAGAGCGTGGCCTGGTCGTCGAGCTTGGTGCGGCGGTCCTCGCGCATGAAGCCGGGCTGGAAGAACGGCAGCACGCGGAACGGCCCCTGCTCGCCGGTGAACATCTCGTGCGGCGAGCGCCGCCCGGGGTTGGCCTTGGTCGCCGACTGGTTGAGAGCGTCGGCGGCCCACTTCGCCGATTCCATCCAAAGACGGTCACCACGCTCGTCGAGGCCGGGGATGGAGGCGAAGCCGACGTGGAACACACGGCCAGCGCTCCGGCGGGCGGCCATGCCGGCCTTCATGATCCGCCAGATGGCGCTCTCGACGACGCCGTTGTACTGCGGGACGCCGGGCGGGGTGAACTCGACGCCGATGCCGTTGTCGTCGCAGAAGCGCCGGAAATCGCCGCGGGTCCACTCTGTGCCGTTGTCGACGCGGAAAC
This sequence comes from Ectocarpus sp. CCAP 1310/34, assembly GCA_902602495.3. Lineage (NCBI taxonomy): Eukaryota > Phaeophyceae > Ectocarpales > Ectocarpaceae > Ectocarpus > Ectocarpus sp. CCAP 1310/34. The sequence continues at coordinate 6,488 of CACKRE030000662.1, read as the reverse complement.
ATTCGATTCGTCCGAGGTCGTACCGCCCCACGTCCGCCAGCAGCCTTTTCGTTGTCGCCAGCGCGTCGGACTTCCGCCGGAGACCGTAGACTTTGTTCCACCGCGAGGCGCTCCCGTCGCGATGCATGGTCCCAAAATGACCTGTCGTGCTTGTGGCGACGCTCTCCACGGCGCCGCCGCTTTCAGCGGCGCCCTCCGTGGCACCGCCGGACTTCTCCTCTATACGTGCAGCAAGTCCTCCGACCAGCTGCATCAGCTGGCCCATTTGCTGTGTCAGCGAACTGATCTCAGACCGCATGCTGTCGATCTGCTCGCTGCTATTTGTGTCTCCTGCCTGCGAGCCGTCCGGAGTGGTCCCCCCGGTTCTGCGGCCCGCCATCCCTAATGAACTCCCTCGAGGGAATAAACACTATTGTGTTGGTATGTCCGTACTTGGGAGGAGAAGACACGCTTTAACTTTAGGCACCCGTGGAAGCGAGGAAAGGAAGGGAAGAAGTGGCCCTCCCGAATTCGGGGAAGGGGGGCCCACACATAGTAGCCTTTTTCAGGCATACGCATGATCCTGTCTACGTACCCCCCCGTGCTGCTAGCAGATCTACCATGCTCGTATACAGACACACGAACATGGCTCTCTTTGTGCAATAGATTGTGACAACAGGAATTTCATGGATCGGCCACAGCGGCCGTGGTTTTGTAAGGGACACAGCGAAGCAGCAGAGCGGCAAAGGGATACAAGCATGTAACAACATAACTCACACGCGCGGCGCGAGCGCGTGCTCACGGATTGTACACCATGTCACGAGTCGCTAGCACGCAGGGTAGAGATCTCAAGTGTGGAAGCCGTAAGTACGTACAGCTCCCGTTCACGGCACGGTTTTTAGCGCGAGAAAGGGGATTATGGCTCCTGAAAGGTATTCGCTCATGCACGATACACACACACTGACCTCTCGTTGTGCAATCGAACGACTGTACCGAGTGCGATGAGTAGTGAAGATACTCGTACCAGCTGTAGTAGCCGATGTAGCGTCGGAGCAAAGGCCTCATTGTGGATGTTATGGTCTTATTCTTTTAGTTCAGGCTCAGGATGGTAGCCTGGTTGTGAGCAGAGGAGGGCGAGTCCAGACAGCTCTTGCAGAGGCTCCGCTGAATGCGGCCAACTACCTCGGTGGGGTTGTACTTGCGGAACGATGAATGCCCCGAACCGTAACACGCAGCGAGGTCAAATCGCAATGGAAATTGCGCATGTACAACAACTCACGGAGGCTGGCATTTTCTGAACACGCTCCCAAAACGTGTTTTGGTGTGGCGAGCCAGCGACTGCAGCGTAGAATACCCAAATTGGTACTTATCGGGACCGGGGAGGTTGCGGGCACTACGAAATAAAACACAGGGGGGATGTTATCTTGCCCAAAAGGTCCCCCGAGTCGTTCCACGAGATACCGATCACACACACACAAGGCTTGATGTTGTAATCCAAAGTGAGCTAAGATATCACGGCACTTCGTACAAACAGCCTGTTACACTTGCTACGCGGTGCAGGGATGCCTGTAAAGCTGACGCGTGATATCAACCTCCTAGTCGTGCTCGTTCCACACCAGCGCCCCGATGCAAACCTACGTGATGAGACAGTAGTTTATTCTCCCGGTTTTCTCTCTGCTTCTCTCCCCTTGCCAACGCTGCTGCGGCTGCCGCTGCGGCTGCTGCTTCTGCGGGTGATGGCCAATCCATGAGTGATTCGGCGGCGCATGGTGATGAACAATGCGGCGGGTTGTCGACGAAAACTGCTGCCGTTCCGCACGGCACAGGTGCGGCATCTCCCCATCAGAGTACTACTACTGCTCTGGAGAAGCAACCTCTAACCCCACCGCAACCCGACTCACCGAGAGATCGGGAGAGGAAGTATTGTAGCAATGCGAGGATCTATCCAAGGCTATGTACATCATGTAGTCTAAACTAACGCAAGAGGCCACAACTAGTCTGTTCTTGTACATCGCGACGAGCGAGATCGATTGTGTGAGAGACGGACTGCTGTGAACCCACCAACGGCACAAAATACGGAACAATAATAATGTGTGAGAGGAAAGGTTCCTTCGTAGCGGCTTTATTTATTGTATTTTTCCGAAGTGTCAATTTTATTATTATTTTCCACGAAGTCTGGAAGGTAACTCTCTGGACAATAACTAGGGGACGACACCAGTCGCTTCCCTCTCTCCTCCAGAGTCCAAGTTCCCCTTCCATGTCAACTGGCAGGTCCACACAAAATGCCGCCTCAGTACACCGAGACCCCCCAATGGTACTCCATACCATTGACATCCACCTCCAATCAGACCCTCATACCCCAGCTCCCCGTGGAATAATAGCAATCATCAATCGACACGTCCCATCTGTATACATCCTCCCGGTATACATACCCTAGTCATCGCCCCCCCCCCCCCCCCCCCCCCCCCCCCCCCCCCCCCCCCCCCCCCCCCCCCCCCCCCCCCCCCCCCCCCCCCCCCCCCCCCCCCCCCCCCCCCCCC
>CACKRE030000661.1:18454-36335 GCA_902602495.3 Ectocarpus sp. CCAP 1310/34 | reverse complement strand
CCCCCCCCCCCGAACTCACACACCCACCGCAGGAGATCTTCCCGCAGGGATCGGCGCACTTGGCGGTTACGCGCCTGGCGGAGGCCTTCTCTTCCGCCAAGCTGCCAGTGAGGTCGGTCTTCCGTGCCAACGACCCTTCCATGAAGGTGAGAAGAAGACCGTCGTCATCATCGTCGTCATCGTCGTCGGGTCCGACTAGACGGAGGCGTCGGGAATGTTGTTGTCGAACCTAAGAAAATATCGTCCTGCGGCTGTGGTGGTGGAGGCGGCGTTGTTGTGGAAGTTGCCTTTGCCTGCCGTGTTTGTCGGCGACAGTAAGAGAATTGGACGGAGGTCCTCGCTAGCTTAAGGGATCCTCCTGCTTGCTGTCCGTTCCAGGTTGTACTGTCAGAGTCCCTTGTCACCGTAAAAGCCAGCGTCATTCCTTAAACACCCGATTGTCCATGACTCGGAAAGATAGAAGATATGTGTGATACTTCCCGTAATAGCCACCAGCAAGAATATCGATGCCAACGCCGCAGCCAGGAAAGAACCAAGCCCCGTTGAAACACAATTCGGCACGCACAGTTTGGTGTTCTCCCTGCCTGTGCCCCCTCTCCTCCCCTCGCAACGGTGTATCAACATCAGCAACACCAACTCCATCATCCACATCATCCACGTATGCCACGGAAAACCATCATCCCCCTTCCCTTCCCACCCCTGACACGATCGCTGCTGCCACCATCACAATGCCAGGGAGCCATAGGCGAGACCAAGTTCATCCGCACCCTTCGGCAGATCGAGTACGAGGCCATCCAAGCCCCCTCTGCCAAGGCCGGCGCTACTCCGCTGTCCGATGAGGTCAATCGGAGTTATTATTACTTGCTTTATGTATATATGTTGTTTTGTTTATTCCCATTTTTATCTGCCTGGCACGAGAATTTATTGCCAAGCTCGTGACGTCAGCGAGGTGGTGCAAACATGTTGGCACAAGGAACAGCGAGAACGGCGTTGTCAACAACACCACCACCAACATCACGGCCCTGGTGCACTACCGATGGTTCTAGCGAACCTTGGTCGGTTGCGGTTCGGACAGAATCTCGCAGAGACGCGTAACATTGAGCCCCTCCAAGAACTCTTAAACTACCGTGTTGTAGTGGTCGTCCTCTTCTGAGACCAAATACGGTAGAATGAACAGGGTACTGGTGACGTCACCGCAAGGAAACGGTTGCCGCTCGAGGAAACCTCTCACAAAACAAAGGCTTGCGCTTTTTGCTTCGCGCAAGGCTGAGCCCGGCCACCGATTCACCGCGTCCTCTGTAATGTTCGATTCGATATCGGACCCGATCGAGAGCAGGAGCTCGCCGAGGTCGTGCGAGAGTTCAGCGCCGAGGGGGGAGACGGCGGTAGCAACCCGAACCCTGGCTCCCGCGGGGAGAACAAGGTCTTGTACGACGACTTTGTCGACATGCTGGTCGTCGCCTCTCCCAGGTGGGCCATGTGAATAATGGCGCACCCCACGCTCATACGTGTTTCAGCCTTTGGCGGTAGATGTACCCTGCTGATGATGCTGTTGTTGTCCGTTGTAATGAATACGCGTATCGTATAGTTTGTTTTTCATCTCGCGACACATTTTTCACTGCCGATCCAATCGTAGAAGTGGTGTCATGCTGTTTCGCCACGCAAAGAAGACCCCTGTGTTACCTTGCTCCTCCTTTGTGACCCCGCCTTTCCGCGATTAACGAGTACATGAGGAAATAGAACAGGGGGGGGGACGGACACCCTATTCCCTAACCATAACCCTATCCCCAACCCAACTTTCCCCGAATGTATGCTTTTTTCAACATGTTTGCATGATACAAAAAACTGCGAAGGCTAATGCCTGTGTGACCCTGCCTGAAAGTGAAAAAACGCCATGTACCGAAAGGTGTGGATAGACTGAATCCAGAAGAGATGGGACAAAAACACGCACGCACACCGTCTATTTGCCCTCTTCTCACAGGGTCCAAGAACATTCGAGCACACTCACCTGTCTGTGTCGCCACCGAAAGTTCCTCAGTGAAACACCAACCGCCAACGAAAAAATTCCTCACTCAGCGACGAAAATAGGTGGATCGAAAACCGACCATGTATTGAATTGAGTCATTGAACGATACAACAAGGTCCCATGCTTTTTGAAAAGTGTAGGTTGCGCATGTGCGATGACGACCACTAGAAGAGTGCGTGCTTGTCGATTGTTGCCGTCGATATTCCTGGTGATCCTCCATCTGTGTCGCCCTTCTTGCAACTATAGTAGCCGTGCATTCTGTTTAGCGCATCTCACGCCCGACGTGTCACGCCGGATGTTGTCATGCCAAACTTTCACCAAATCAGCACCGCGAAGCTGAAGGACCGTGGGGCTAAGGCGTCCATGAAGGTCGAAGACCGTATCCTCAAGGTCATGTACCTGCACTACGAGGAGAACCCGAAGGTGCGGGATGCGGGGTTGGCGTTATTTCACCATCTTGTTGGTAAAATTACGTGTATTGGTTCATCCCCTGAGTTGTCTTCTCCGTTTTTCCTTCGCTAGTCATCCCTCTACAACCAAATATCACCATGAAAATCCACCACTGCAACACTCTCGACGACACCACCAATCCCCCGCGGCGGAACGCCCCTCCCCCTGCCCCCCAACCACAGGCGAGCCGCCTGCGATCGGCGTTCCGCCGGCACGACAAGGAGCGGGAGGGCACCGTAAAGCAGAGCCAGTGGGTGGTCGTGCTGCGGGAGACCAAGCTGAGCTCGGTGATGACGAGGCAGGTCGCTGAGGCCATCTGCCTGGAGCACGACACGCGGGCGGACGGGACGCTGGACTACGCCGCCCTGTGCGACGACATCTTCCCGGGGGACTTCGACCACTACTCCCACCAGCAGCACTTCGTGTACAAGGTGAGCGGTGGGGGTCTCTCTGCTGTTGGTGTTGCTGGCGTTGGTGTCGCTTTTGTTGGGGATATTCTTGTTGCCTCGATCTCACACCCATCCGTACCCCTCTCCGTGGAGCAGGTTCTACACTTTATTGTTGCTGCTGCTGCTGCTGCTGCTGCTGCTGCTACAAACACTGTTGTTGAACGGTGCAGCCAGGGCGCGCTCTGTTGTGAATAGACGCTCGGTACACAGGATCAATGCCTGGGATCGATTGTGTTGGTAAGTTGTCAGCCAGCATTCAAGGGCCCTCAAGGATTCTCCTCCCTTGCCTTGCACATGAATCACCGCAAGCACACGCTCACCGCCGAGGTTGTGATACCTCTGACCAACCCCTCCCCTACCGCCCCCCGCCCCCCCAATTCTCGGTACAGGACTCTGCCAAAGACCCCGACGGAGAAGAACTCCAGGAGGACGCCACCAAGGCCACAAGCCCGAACGCCCAATGGGCATCATCCGCGTCAGACAACAACAACCACGAAGACAACGACGACGACGAGCGCCCCGAGTGCGACGACAGCCTCAAGGGTAGCGGCAGCAGTAGCGGGTTCTCCGGCTCCGTGGCCTCCGTCCCCCGATCGGGCTCCAGGGGCTCCGTGGGATCCAGGGACTCCGTGGGGGGGCCATCGGGGGACCGGCGTCCGGGGGAGCGGTGCTCCACGGCCGATGCGGCCCTCGGCGGCGGCGGCGGCAGGCGGCGGGAGCGGGGGCAGAGGAAGGCGCGGTCCCCGCCCAAGCGTCGCCTGAGCATGAGCATGGTGCTGCCGGAAGGGCCGGTGAGGAGGCACCGGTATCAGCCCCCGCCCACGGTGCACAGCTACCTCAACAAGATGAACGCGGAGGTGTGTGTGTGTGTGTGTGTGTGTGTGTGTGTTGATACATCGACCGCGCGAACCGGCTGAAAATTTAAAAGACGNCCCACCGGCGTCGTCCTAAAGCAATCCGGCGCCTGTTCGGGTGCCGCACGGATCCTCGGTTTTTGTGTTTCGTGTACAAAGTAGTAGACAGATCTTTTCAAGGGTGGGGCGGGGCAACCCAAGAAACTGAATCTGAAGGGAGAGAGAGAGAGAGAGAGAGAGAGAGACGGAAAGAGAGTGGTGATGTTCGTGCACGTGTACGTGCGTGTGGTTGTGATGAAGAAAGGGGCGCGGAACGTTTTCCATCATACTTGAGGTGATCGTTTGTGTTTCGTGTATCTAAGCGTCCGTGGGGTATCCTGCCGAAGCAATCGGAGGAAACATGGTGCTTGCTGTACTGGAGGCGTACCCGTCGTCCAATATTCTTCACAACCCCACGTTTCGTTACACACCTCAAAACGGGCCATGTTCCAAAGATGGTTTTTGTCTTCACCCCAGCCTCCCCACCCCTCTCCAAAACATGCCGATATGAAAAGACGACGTGGCTTTCGCGCATACCGCCACCAACCACCGTTTCACTAGAATGTTAATCGCGTACCCCCCCCCCGTCACCCCTCAAAATACATGAAAACAATAACTTTCAGGAGTTCGACTACCACGGGGACACCAACAAGCAGCTGGCACGGGCCATGAAGGCGTTCAGCAGCAGCTTCGCGAGGGCCAACCGCCGCAAGCTGCTGAGGAAGCACTTCTTGGCGTTCGATGTCAACAACACCCGGAGGATAAGCCGGGCGCAGTTCGTCGAGACGGTCAACGAGGTAGCGTCATGCCGTTTTTGCCGTTGTCGAGGCGTCCCGTCGTTGATGTTGTTGAGACTACCGTTGTAGTTGGCGTTGTTGTGACTGTTTTAATTTAATACTACCTGATATGTTATGTCGCGGTCGCTGTTGTCGCTACTGTTGGTGGTATGGGTGTTGTCTTTTGAGTGTTCTGCTTCTATCCAACACGTCCTTTACGTATCAATCGGACCTTCAAGAACAACATGTCGGCGGTCAAAACGCTGCTCCCAACCAACGTACTCCAAACCAAGGTACAAAAAGGATGCGACCACGAGCCGTGCCAACTGCTGCCAGAGACCCTCTAATTTAGCAACCCAACCATTGACCATCCACACTTACCACGCCGTTAACTACGACGCAGGTCGCTTCTGAGTTTTTCATCGACTTTGACAGCCGGAACAAAGACCTCCTCGCCGCTTTCTTCTTCCCCAAGGTACGTCAAGGAACCAACCAGGACGGGATCACGTTGCCTCTAGTTTAAAGGTCGGCGAACAGTTTTTTTCTCGTTGGAGGGAAAGTAAATGCTTCCAGAGAGTAACTATCACAATTTCGACGACGTGTAGAAACAAAATTCCTGCGTGGCCTTCCTCCTGTATGACCCGGCTGATACGACCAGAAATCATACCGAAAACACATCAGCTGCGTCTTGGAGTGTATTTCACGGTGTCCGTGACTCCTTCTGGGCTTGAATCGATTCTGCTGCTGCCCTCATTGCACCTGTGGCGTTTTGCGGTAGGACCAGGGCTTCGATGAAGGTCTGGAGTCTCTCTGTCGATAAACATTGTAAAAAGAGTTTTACCATGTATGGCGTTCTGGGCAGCAACGACATTTAGTCCCCTCTACGAGACCTTGATTGTTGCCCGATGACACTGGCAGCTTCTCATTGGTCAACCCGCTAGCACGGTCGGTGCTAGCTAAAGATTACACGCACCCACGACGTTTCTTGCTGAGCAGTCAGTTCCCTGGACACAGAAGTACATCATGAGTACCTATACAAGTTTAACTTCAACTTTCAAAACAGTGCTTGAAACAAGAACAAAACATAAAACGTAACGCGATTCATGCCTCGGAAGAAGAACAGGTAGGTGTTGAGCATGACAGCCAAGGCACCATATGGAATGGGTATTTGGGCCCCGCATAGACCGATCTTCCAGGCTCGATTGCCCCATAAGCAACAGGTGGTGACAGCCGACGGAGCATCTAATGTACCCCCCTGATGAACCAATCTTTCAAAAACCGCTATTTTTCGGAATCGACACCCTTTAGTACTTGGTCGGAGACCAATCAAGCCTTGAAAGTCGTATTATAGGGATGACCAGCGAATTTACTTGCGGCAGACACCGATGGTACAAAGGTGCGAAATGGAGTGACACAACAAGAGAAACGAAAAATCAAAATCGCGAGCCCTCCTCACGCTGCCTCGTGGAACTCCTACCGTGCGCCTTCTTGCTCCCAGGAGCACGGCAGGGTGGAGTACGAGACCCTCCTGGAGATCATCACGGCCAGGGACGTCCGCCGCGCGCATGCCTTCAGGCAGCAGACCGCCGAGGAGGGCGCCGACTTCGATGAGCTCTTCACCGGCGTCGACAACACCGCCAGAAAGAGGGACTTCGGGGGCACGCTGGTGGGTGAAGGATGGGCTTCCGCGCATAAGTATGAGAAACGGTTCGTTGGAGCGGTGTGTCGAGGGTCCTCGGAACTTTCCTATGTAGCGTCATCCGCCCATCACGGGCGGGTCAGGCGGTAGTTAGTTATGTAGCCCGGGTGTTAGGGGTTGTTGTTGTTGGTGAGATAGTTCTGGCTGCTACACGTCAGTAAACAACGGTACAGAGAGGGTTTGAATGGGAATGCTGACCAGAGGACGCTTCCATGTTGTTTTAGGTGCGGTTGGAGTGAAAGGAGAATAAACGTGAGGGTCTGTGAAGATGACAGCAAAATATCAACAACAACAACAACAGACGTGCATCACCGCCGTGTACCCAACCCTGAACGAGACCATACCCCTCTCTGCACAAACGCCCGCCCCCTTCTACGTACCCACGGTGAAACAGAACCTTTTCGCAACGGCGTACTGACTGGACCAACCGGTGGTGATCTGATGTGCTAGTTGCATGGGGTCGGGTTGAGAGAGAGAGAGAAAGAGAGAGCGGTTTGAGAGGGCACCTCTCCCTTGTCCGCCAACAGCGCGATCGGCCCCGTCACGAGGGCTCGTAAAAGCTGCAAATATAACGTCTGCGGCGCCCGTTGGGGGCATGTTGGAGGAGCACGCCTCCATACACAAAACTCCTTCGCGGGGTGTATGTTCTAGCACGAGAGGAACCAGGGGGAAGGCGCACCTGGAGTGCGGGAGTCCGTGGATTATTTACACCCGAGAGGGAGGCTATGCGCCAAAGGCAACAATGATCTCAGTTCGGCTGTGATAGTAGATGATGTGGAACCAGGTGTCTAGTTTTTGTGGATTTTTCGCAACACGCACGGTCCAATAAAATCAAATCTCTGTGTGTGCCTGGCAGGGTGGCAGTAGTTTGGAGGGGGGGGGGCGAGGAGTAGGGCCATGGGAGAGATGGAGTTGTCTAAGCTGTCGCCAATTTTTGGAACATGGCCTCATCTTCAGACCGACCATCGCCAACCAACATCAACGCTATCAATACTTGGCTGCAGCCGTCACACACGGGGGGCGTTGGCGAGGCGCGCCAGAAGCGGTGTCAACAGGAGCCCGGGTGGCTGATGCGGGGGGCCTACGTAAGGCGTGTGGGTACAAGGGAACATATACGGCGACATATTCTTTCCAACTCCTTCCCATGGGCCTCGGACCACTCGAAGGGTTGGTCACTCGATTTAGCGTGCGGAGAGCTGCAGCTGCAGAGGTCTCTCGAAGGCCCTCCAGTCACCGCCTAAGGGATCTGTCTGAATTTTCATGTGCATTGGAGCTCAACAGCTGTGTCTGTTGTTGTTTCGTTTTAGTACTGGACACGGGTAACTCTTACGTAGTAGACTAGGCCTCTACGTGGCTAGAACATCTTTATCGCGCTTTCTGAAGGCAGCGAAAGACCTGTATCATATCCACTCGTAGACGGAATGCTGGTCCGAATCAGATGCAGGGCATCTGAGGCGCATCCTCACCGGGGACGGAAAGGGGGGGGGTTGTGCTCTCAACAGGAGAGATAACGGGAGGCACACGGGCGGAGATATCGTATTTTGACGGGGGAGCAAGGGGGGGGAGGGAGGGGGGTTCCAGTCACCGCACGCCTTGGGGGGTGGGGGAAGGAAACCAGCCGGGGTCACGTCGATCTCGTGCCTGCCATTTTAACGACAACATCTAGTTTGCAGGCCGAGATCCGGCAAAGGCAAGGGCCTGCTGGATTTCGTGCCGGGATTATGATTTAGGCGGCGGTGAGCAACGCCGGATTAACACACGGGGAGGGACGGAGAGGGCGGGGGCGTCACTATTACAAGAGTCGTTACGAAAAAGTCGACAAAAAAAGGCGCTTCAACGTACATGCTCTGATGATTTACACACGCGGGAGACTTCGAGGATGGCACAAACCTCAGCACAAAGTCGGTGGTCCACCACGACGAATCGCAGCGCATGCCTACCGTGTTTGCGTTTATGCACCCACCCATTAACCGCAATCAAGTTTCATTTCCCTTTCTCTACAACAGAAACAACTGCACGCCAGCAGAAGGGCGACAGTAGACAGGATGGACCATGTGTACGCCCCTCTGTCTTGGCTGTGTTGACCCTGGCCTGGGCTTGCGTTCTCCGTAGAGAAGGGGACTTCGCGGAGGACAATATGGGTGTCTTCGGCGGGGGGGATGACCAGTACAGGAACACCGAGCGTGTTGCCTCCAAATAAAGAAAAAATATTCATGACAGAGTTCCGACAAAAAAGCTTCTGTTTGTTCACTGGTGTTCACCACGGATTTGTTGAACCGAGCGGTGCAAGATCACCCATGTATGTCAGAAATAACGACCTGCAGCTGCGAGCTGAACACTGGTCACCCCGGAAACGTACCGCGCCGCCACTTGTGAGCGTGCGTTGTTTTGAACTTAGATTTTTAGGTTCCGCCGAGGTATGCCAAAGAGGGCTGGTAATTTGTGCTGTAGCCGAAAGGATTGGGAAGACCTCAAAGGACCATGGGATAGGCAATCAACTGAAGGACGCGGGGCGTAGCGGTAGCACGACCTCACGAATGAATCCATCTATCTGTGCTCTCCGCTGAGAAGGGCAGCGACAGCCCGAAAACCATGCACACGGCAGCGGCGCATAGTCCGGCGCCTTAAATTCTGCAATGACCGAGAAGTGTAACTCCCCGTGCGTTGCAATTCTCGCAGGCTAAACCGCCCACGAGACGAGCACGGCACAAATGGTCTGTGTATGTTTGCAAGCACGACCGGCATCGATCGGTTCGGTTGTGATGAGGTGCTTCGCAACGTGATGCATGTGCGGGTGATGCGGAGTTTCTAGCTTTCGCACGTTTGGTGCGGAAAGGCGGCGCGTTGCATGCAGGTGCATGTGCAGTACAATGGTGTTTCGGGTTGAGGCCGCGCCTTATGTATACATAGATTAACAACAACAAGCGGTCCTTAAACCTTGGGTAGTTACTCGAGTCGTTGAAATTGGATCAAAACCGTCGCGACTCACCTATAACACTAACAAACCACGAACATGATACACAAACGTGACGTACCTTACACTGCGAAGCTGTTGCAAATTCGGAGAATTGCACTGGTACATCACAACCCCACCAACACATCACACAAAAACATATCATGTTTCAGGGATTCAACAACACAGCATAATCTAACCCCCCCACCGCGCAGAAAGCACGAAAGCATCCCCCCCATCGANAATTCCGTTTTCACCACTACTTCCACCACGTCAAACAAGTGTTCCTTGACCAGGAATCCGACTCCCCCCTCCCCCACCCACGCCCGCTGGAAGCCCGGCCGAGTCTGTAACCTCCGAGGCTGACATCTGCTTCAATCCGTGGAAGAAGGCGAACAGGAGGACGCCCGATCCTCCCGTCTTGACAAGGGCGGAGCAAACGGAGCCCACCGTGGGGCCAGCTGAACCGTCTGCCCTCCCGCTCACGATGGCTTCCAGCGCCCTGACAGCGGAAAGCACATTGAGAGTCACGTCAGGATGGGGAGCATGTATTGACTGGTGCTCCCCCTCTATGTAGGCATATTCAGCACCACAAGCTCAAGACGGGGAACGACATCGACGCACGAAGCCTGTGTTTGTTCGATTTAGCGTTTGTTGCGCGTGTTGACAGCAAACGTGCATGCGAGGGGGCTGCAAATGTGTCGTGATGGTGTATATTATCCTATTCGGAACGGTAGACGCCTACAGGAAGAAAAGGCAAGCACAGCAGGGGGAAAGGTGGGATAACATGCACACAAAATTAGTCTGTGATACCTTCCTACTGGGTGACTTATAGCAAGGGAGAATAGAAAATTTATCAAACAACTCGTCGCTGCGCTCGTTCTCGCTCTCTCTCTCTCTCACCCAATACAGAAAGAGGAAGAGCAGAGCTTCCGGAACGTCGGCAGGAATGCCCGGACCGGTCCCCGCTTGTCCTTGGAAACGTTCTCCGCCGCCGCCGCCGCCGCCGCGCCTGTCGCCGCCATAGCGAGAGCGTCTCGCACCGCCACGAACGCTTTCGACCGGGGTTCCGGCAACTTTCCGTCCATACAACCACGAACGAGACGGGACAACCCGGAAATTCCGCGGTGCTCCTCCTCTAGAGCACTCAAGCTGAGGTGTGGGCTGTGCAAGGGGGTGGAAGAGTAGTTGCGGGCGCCAAATGTGGATGCCGTCAGCTATGGATCTCTCAGGTGTGCTTGTTGTCAGCAGGGGATATTCTCCTATAGCGGGGGTTGGGTGGGAGTATTCCAAGAGTATTCAGTTTACTTCTAGACTTCGGTTTTGGAAACCCTCAAGGTATGAAGTACGCATAGACTGAATTTAAAAGTGCCAATTCGCGAAACAGCAACGATGCCTTCTTGAGTGCTGCTCTGTAGGCTATGTGGACCGCCCTTGGCCACGACTCTCAGTCGTGCTCTCTCTAGATATTACCCGCCACTGCCCTTTCCCCTGCTTTCTCTCTACCCCCTCGTCTTCCTGTATTAGGAGGCTTCGGTGTCTTGTGGATGTCTCTCCCAGTCCCACCGTATTTCTCTCTCTCCATCTCGCTCGCTCACCAGATAACGTCGAACAGCGCCTCATCGCGTCCTATGTACGAGGACACCGCGTGCACCAGCTCCTCCCTCACCGCCTCCAGCAGCTTGCGCCTTCTCGGCCGCGGTAACCGCTCCCACTTGGCCTCCCAACCGGCAGCGATCTCCCCGCTCTTGACCATGCTCCGGAGCTTCTTGCGCTTGACCTCGGCGTGCTTGAGGATAGCCTCGGCCCACAGCGGCGAGGGCAGCACCATGGTCGCCGTGTACGATGATGCCCCTGCTTCCCGTGGCTGCGTTGTTTCGTGCAAAAGAGGAACTGAGTCAAGAGGCCGTTGCTGCGCACAGCGTTCAAGGCGCAGCATACATGGGACTTTCAAATGCATTGAACGCTACACGGAGGCGGCGAGATTACTATAGGGGGCCCCGTGGATTCGACAGTCATGTAGCAACCACCCTGTGGATGTTGCCAGGTCGACCGGCCGACCAACATCTTGTATTAATGTTTTGTAAGATACACAAATAGTCTATATATATGGGGTGTGATTTAAATTAATTACTTTTCAGGTTTCGGGAGTGCATTTGTATGAGAGGCGCCTATCTAATTAAAAAAACATGACCTACAATACGATTCTGCGGGTTGCCGACCGGGTTAGCGGTTAGCGGGCATACAGAATACTCAAGATGGTGGACCATCGCCCGTGGTGTCACGCATAGAAAAGACATCCCGAAAAACTGCCGTCGATGCGGGCGGGCGTTGCTGCCTTGTCAGCTCCTGCTGCGAAGCGCACCTCCCTAAACCCAACCGCGCGGCGTGTCGGCGCCAGTGGTAACACAGCAGTACAGTAGTAGTGGAATGCTGTACGATAGTCTGTCTCGATACGCCGGCGGCGGCTTGCCTGTACATGTTGGCAGTGAGAATGTTCGCGTTGCAGTTGTTGCCCTGTCGCTCATTACTCGGACTACGCAGTCACGGCAACGCACACAGCGTTAGCACTGCCAGAAAACCCCACGTAAACCCAAACGCCCTAACACATGAATCCACTCCACGTCCACACCTGCTGGGTGTCCGTGGGTTGTTGCGTGCCCACAGCAGCAGCAGTCTCCTGCTGACTACCATGAGCACACCGGTTTGCCGTCTCTACCGACGGTCGTCTCCGGCGGCGAGCCGCTCCATTCGGCTGCAACGCGAACGCATCTCCCGAGCACCCAGCACTGCTGTCCTCGTTAGTGCTTCGTCTCCCGCCGTTGTTGCGCCCACCAGCCTCGCGAAGGGCAGCGGCGGCCTCGTCCTTGGCGAGCGCGGCGCCTAGGTCGACATGTACGAGGGTGCCGGCGGGATCAGCTCGGTTTGGGGCGTTGATGCGCTTGACGTGAGCGATGAATAAGGCCACCGACGCGACGGCGAGGGCGACGCCGAAGACGACGACGATCAGCGCCTCGTAGGTCATGCCGAACGAAGCGCTTGTTGTTGGTTGGGTTGCTCTTTGGGAACAGCCGCAGCGGCCCCGCAAACTCTCCGACGGTGAACCGCCGTGGCAAATCGAAGTACATTTACCATGGAAGGCGTTTTTTGAGACGAGGGATGTAGGGGTGAAACATCCCCGAAGATAACGCCTCAGTACCATCTCGAGCTAAGCCGAAGCATGCGAGGAGCGGCTGCCTTCGCTTCGATAATCAGTTAAGTTGTGACTGTACGCGACAAAAGCAATCATGGCACCCAAGTATGTCGCATGCACGTCGGCGCTCCTCATGGTGGGGGCGTCGGCCTTCGTGGCGCCCGCGCCGGTGCTGAGGAGCTCGGTCGCATCCGCCCGGTCGGCGTCGACTCCCATGCGCATGATTGCTGGAGACGAGGAGCCATGGTTCGCCGAGGCAGTGGCGGACAACTTGGCAGATGTGGCACAGCTCTCGTGAGTGTTGTCCGTTCCATGATGCCTGTGCTCTGCTTCGCTTCCTCCGAGGTGGTTGGTTGGAATGTTTGGATGCGCTCGGTTTGCCATCGTGCTCATTTGCATGTTTTGCGCTCTCGGATGTCGTACGTGGCTCCTCCACCAAAACAGGTAGAGAAGGAGAGGTCTTGTCCGTGAGTGCGATCGTCACTCAAACACGCCCTCTCGCCCGTGGATCACGAGTATGATTGGTGGTGCCAGCTTCGTTCTCCATGCCATGGCTAGCCGGAGAGAGGCGCGAAGTCGATCCCCTCGCCGAAATCATCCGGCGCGTTGTTTGTATGTTTTTTATTGAACTTGGAACTGAAATCTTCCTTTGGGACGGCACACACGTTTGCTTTTTCGCCATATCTCGGAATGGCGCCCTCTTTCCCAGCTCTTCAAAAACCTCAACAACACTTGTTTGCCCCCGCTCGCTGCTGCTGCTGCTGCTGCTTCGCCGCCGCAGCTCCGTGTCCGACCGCGGCCTCAGCGGAAAGCTGGACTTCCTCGAGGCGGACCCCTACTATGACCAGTCCAACATCCCCGTCAACACCTACAAGGCCAAGGACCCGATGATCGGTAAGGTCGTGTCCGTGAAGCGCATCGTGGGACCGGAGGCCACCGGCGAGACGTGCGACGTGGTGATCAACCACGGCGGGAAGATGCCCTACTGGGAGGGACAGTCCTACGGCGTCATCCCCCCGGGCAACAACTGGAAGACGGGCAAGCCCAACGGCGTCCGGCTGTATTCGATCGCCTCCTCCCGGTGAGGAGTAGCAGCCACACGGCGGAATCAACCTGCTTGCACCGAAAAAGCAGCATGCATGCATTTTGTATCGTTTTTCATGTTGCGGGGGGTGGGGGGGGTACGTGTTCGTTTTCGGGCGTACCTGCAGCGCAGCACAGCGGCAGTAGACCGCCGAGCTATGCGCTCGTTTGGCGCGCTGTCCGCCTCTGTTTAGTGGAGAGCGATGTTGCTCCTGACGGGCTGTGGTGGCGCGTCCTTTGCCAAACTATTATTTAGTGAGTCAGCAGGCGACAAGACAGGCGCCGCTTTCTCGAATACGTTCGAGATTGTTCCTCCCGGACTACTCAAGAGGGTTCGTCCCTCTCTCGCTGTTGAGCTCTTTGGCAACATTGGAGCTCTATTGCACTGTTGTTCACCACTTGTAACCGTCTTTTACTTTCAACCCTTGGAATAACACAACACCGCTGCGACTTGCAACAATCGTATACAACGCGCGAAGTAGCGTGTACCTATGGTATTGTAGCCTATTTTTTTTGCAGGAACGACATGCATCCTATCTACACATGCGTTCGAACAGGCACGTGCCAATTTCCGTCACATGCATGCAACCGTTGTCGCAAGATTTCACGTTGCAGAGCGGTACATACCATGATATGTGTGCGAGCGCACGTGTCGCGCACGCGTCATTGCGTTCATGCTAAATGCTTCCGAAGCAGCATTCTACTAGTTGTGCGGCTATCTTCCGCCGCAATCACTGCTCTGTAGACCGCAAGTACACCGTCGCTCCTTCTTCGCATGCACATGTAGCACATGCGTCTTGCACTTCCCATTGTGTGCTTGCGGAAAGAAATTTGGAAAAATCGACGAGAACGCGGAAGCCGTGTAACTGGTGGTGAAGTACGCACGCACACGTCGGCACACGCAAGCGACTGGTCCTAAATGGAATATATCCAAAATCCGCCTGTGCGTAATACATGGAACGCTGTCAGGTTTTTTGTTTTTGCGTCGTTTGTGGGATCTACGCGTGTGACCTGCGTGGCAAGGTTGGTGCAATGTTGGTGCGGCAACAAATCAGGGTTAGCTGGTACCAAACAGGCTGCTCACGATGTAGCGGTAGCTTGAGGAGCAGCAGTGGGACTGTTGCTGTGGGGCATTTTTGTGTTAGTCCTCTCTACCATTTTTATGTACACCCGCCCCCCCACCCCTGGACAAAGGGTAAGGGCAGGAACATCCGTCCACACTGCCGTTTGGCACTCTGTTCATAAAAAATTTGAACTAGAGTTTGACTGCAGATGACCTGACATACGTGAGACCGGGCGGAATGGAGTGTCAACATGAGGCGGACAATCAGTCGGAAAATGTCGTCTCTTCTTGTTGCCCTGGTGCCCCACGCCACTGCTCTACTTTCCATCGAACCGAGTGACGCTTGCTTCAGTTTGTAAGAATCCCTTTTCCTCTGCGGCCGTGGTTTATGCGCCCTGCACAACCTTCTCACTACCCCTCCTTTTTTCCTATGTCCACCCTCGATATCCCTTGGTTGCATGTACACACTCTCGGTACAATCTCGTTCGTACATGACTCAAAATCGTGGTGTACCTCTTTTTGTCCTTCCAAATGACGCAACGTGCACGATACCTTGTTTTGTCCCCCTGCAGTTACGGTGACGACATGACCGGTACCACCACCACCCTCTGCGTGCGCCGCGCGACCTACTGGGACGAGGAAATGGGCAAGGAGGACCCCGCTAAGAAGGGTGTCTGCTCCAACTACCTCTGCGACGCCGAACCGGGCGCCAAGCTGAAGCTCACCGGCCCCTCCGGAAAGGTATGTAGACATGCACATGTGCTTCGTCTTGGTTGGCGTTTGGTTGTGTGTCATGGAGCAGGTCGCTGCCGATGACCGTGGTGGTTTGTTGTGGTCATGTTGGTCGTTGCTGCTGATGGCGGTCGTTGGTGGTTGGTTGTTGTCGCGGCGTGGGTCTATCATCGCTGTTGGTGTTATCTCGACTGGAAAGCCGCCCCTCCCCTAGGCTTGATTTGACCCCTCGGGGAGAGATGATTCTCAACACGGAGACAAAACAGCATTGACGCCAGTGTTTCTTCGGTAGAGGCCGACACAGATGCGGTTCAACCGTACAGATGGCCCACAACGTTTGCGTTATCGGTCATGGATAGTCACAACTTGATTATTTCTTAAGAGAGGACGCTAGTGGACCGTATGGCCGCTCGACGCCTCGCTCCTCATGAGTTAGAAAATAAATACCTGGGGTCAAGCCAGATGCGAAAGGGGGGAGGGAGGGGACGGAGAAGGCGTGGAGAGAACACAAGCTGTGGTGTTTTCTTTGGCGTTGTCTCCGATGCACAAACGAGCCTTTCCTTTCTGAGTGTTGCACTGCGTTGTCCTGTCCTAAGAACTAGGACGATTGCATTTATGTCGGTTCCACCGTACGGAGCAAGTGGTCCATTTTTTTGTCGGGGGATGCCGTTTGGCGTTAGTTTTTCGGAGCCGTCACGATCGAGGAAAACAAACGAGAGAGGCTCTTTGATCTTTTGTCCCACACACGAATCGAGAGAATGGAGGATTCTTGAAGTGTGCATGGAATGTGGCGGAAGATATTTAGTGTTGACAACTTCATCGGTGGAAAAGAGCGGTGTTGCTTTTCTTTTATTTTGTTTCGTGGGAAGGACCTATAACTCTCAACCACAAGCTTAGGCGTCCCGAATCTCACTCACGCCTTTCACCCCCGGCTCCCCCCCCCCCCCCCCCCCCCCCCCCCCCCCCCCCCCCCCCCCCCCCCCCCCNCCCCCCCCCCCCCCCCCCCCCCGCTTCAGGTGATGCTCATGCCCGAGGACAAGCCCGAGACCGACCTCATCATGATCGCCACCGGTACCGGTATCGCCCCGTACCGGTCGTTCGTCCGCCGTCTGTTCGCAGAGGCCACCCCCGCGAAGGAGGCCTTCAAGGGCCAGGCGTGGCTTTTCCTGGGTGTTGCCAACTCGGACGCCCTCCTCTACGATGCGGAGTGGCAGCAAGTGCTCAAGGAGTTCCCCGACAACTTCCGCCTCGACTACGCTCTGTCCCGCGAGCAGAAAAACAAGTCCGGCGGAAAGATGTACATCCAGGACAAGGTTTGTGTGTGTGGCATGTCTCCGTTGCTATCAATAGCATCGACCGCGCTATGCTACCCGGCTGACCACTGGGAATATTTTTGTGTGTTTTGTTTTTCGTTTCCATGTCGACCGCACCAATCGGCCATGTATGATTGTCGAGAACTACCGTGCTACATCGGCCAAGCGATGTGTTGTGGTGGTTCAATTTTTGCCATGGTCGTGTCTCATGCGTCTTTTCCATTCCCATGCCAAGCGCGGGCCTCATGTTCAACAACAATACGTCTCGCCGCTTACTCAAACCTGTGTCCCACTTTGGAACCGCGCCGTTGGAAACATAAAGGTGGAGGAATACGGTGACGAAGTTTTCCAGAAGTTGAGCGAGGGAGCACACATCTACTTCTGCGGGCTCAAGGGCATGATGCCCGGTATCCTTAACATGCTCGAGAAGGTCGCGACCAAGAAGAAGCTGAACTGGGAAGCGTTCCTCAAGGACCTCAAGCAGAAGGGTGAGTTTTTCCCTTGTAGATCACCTTAGCGGAAAGAGCGGCAGAGTGTATGATAAATAAGAGGTGGCGTCGGTTGGCAGGCAATTGAGGAGCTGACGAGGGGATAGGGGTTCCTCCACGCTCTACCGCCGAGGGCGTGTTGCGCTCTCTCAACGATATGAGTGAAACCTGTTTTCCGAACTTCGTGAGCACACCGCGCACGTGCGCGGGGTCCACGCCCCGGGTATCGGACCTAGATCCGTGTCCATCGTGCCAAGCTCTCTTGTTTCGAGTGCCGGTGCATCCGTCCGGTTCTTTTTTTTGTGTATACGAAAAAGGGTTCTCTCGAACACTACTCAAATGAATGTATCAATGATACGTTTTCCCTTGTGAATGCCACCTCAGACTATCATAGATTGTGACATCAGATGACCTGTCGGAGATCTACCTTCGGGGTGTTACCACAGATAAAAGAGTCAGTGCAGGTTGGATGCTGAACCTTGCTTCAACACAAGGTTGATCCCCACCTGCCACATACACACCCAACTCAACGTTCCGTACATCAGCCTCTCCACCAGAGGTTGATCCGGTGTGTATCCACACCGCCCATCCCTAAGGGAACTTGCTCACACGCGAACTTGGAGACAGCGGTCTCATACCCTCTTTTTTTTTTGCGTGCGTTCCTTGCTCGTTTTCTTCCAGTCTCGCTTGACCCAACTTTTCGCTGCTCCCCCCCCCCCCCCCCCCCCCCCCCCCCCCCCCCCCCCCCCCCCCCCCCCCCCCC
>CACKRE030000659.1:41990-64641 GCA_902602495.3 Ectocarpus sp. CCAP 1310/34 | reverse complement strand
GGGGATGATCGCACCACGTTGTGTTAAAATGCTCAAGCACCCTCGAGGCAGTTACACAGCGCTTACAACTATCTCTGGAAGAAAGCACCAGAAAACATATTAAGTCATACGCAGCTGTCATCCGTACGCAAGGAAGTGAGCACAAGATGCCGAACACCCTTAGCAGGGTGCAGCGCACCCTTCATGCGACTCGCCGAATATCTCACGGTGCTTCGCGCTTGGTGATGTGAGAGCCTGGTCCGGTGAGAACCCGGCGTGCTCCGTCCCGGCTTTGTAAGGATGCGAGGTCAATGGTCTAACGAATACGGCATGCACGACTATGAGTAACCCCCCCCCGCTCCTGGCCCTGGCCCTCCTCGCCCAAGATACGGGCCAAGCAAAAGAGAGCGGCCAAGCTGGGATTGAAGGATGCGGGAAAAGCTGGCGGCGCCAGTGGCAGTGGGGGTGGAGCGGGAGGGCTCTCTTCCTCGAGGGTGTCGCCGGGGGCGTTCTCATCGACGCAGCGAGATCAAACCTTGGAGATGCTGCTGTCGAGAGAGCGTGTGCTTTCGCTGCTGTACGCCAAGGTATTGACGGGCACATATGTGTGTCTCGTATTCGTTGTTCTTCACGCCAAGGTGCTGCGGATATACTTGAAATCCTGTTTTGTATCGGTTTTGTCGCCCGAGGATGCTCCTTTCATCAATGGTTCCGTAGAAAAACTCAAGCAGTACCTCAGAAAAGCATTGGGAGCGGCGCGAAAGACTTCGACAGCAGCACTCTGTAGATGGACCAGGCCAGCCGGCCACTCGTCAACGAGCGATGCATCGATTTCGTTTGCTATCGCGTTTCCTACCTGGTGTGCCCTGAACCTGACCGTACGTGGCGCTTCCCCCCCCCACCATCTTCTTCCCATGCCCCTCCCTCCTTCCCGGCCTGGCTGGAAACGAATCACTCGCAGACGTTCCCGCTGAGTCCATCGCCACAAAACCAGCAGGACGGTGGCGACGAGCTGGACGTTTCAAACGGCGCAGCTGCTGGGGCGGCGGGTGCAGGAGCTGGGACTGGGGCTGGGGTGGGAGCGGGGGCAGTGGCAGGGGGGGAGAAGGGAGCATGACGAAAATCTCACGTCTCGTTCCCGTCTACAGACTTGGCGTAGACATGAGGCCCAACAAATAGACTAGTCTAGATAGAGCTCATAAAACGAGCATTCCACAAAAAAGGTGATTGATAACGTGTTCTTGGGCAACCATAATCTTTACTTAAAAACCGGCGGTATGGGTGCTGATATTAATGCCAACAGGTGTCCTCTCCGCGGTAGCTACACCTTTCCGGAAATATTGTGTGCATCGTGTTACCCCCGCGTGCGCCAATAATATTTAGTGAGCGCGTGAGGGACTTGTTTTGTGTGCCCTACGAGTACGCTGCACACCTTCCTTGGTGTGCGATAGATAGATGCGTTTATCCATCTGATGGGTGAGGCGAGCTGTTCGTAAACTGGTTTCGAATAAGGTGCAACTGTTGTTTCTGCACAACACTCTATTTGCAGGAGATGAATCTGCTCGTCTGGAGGTACGTGCCACGGTCCTGGATTCAGTCTGGCATCATGTGTGGTATCCTCCGTCTATCTGAGAAGCTTGGAAACTTCGTCGAGCTATTAGTAGTACACAGACTACACCCGGTCATCTGCCACACAGCAGTATCTTCTGAAAAGGAGTTACATCACTACAAGTTTGTATCACCCTCTGTTAGCGAGCTGACTTCGCCATCAAGGAGCGGGTGTGAGATGCTGCTACTCTAGTGTTCCAAGGTATGTCGATTACTATACGTCCTCCCGCCTTCATGCACACACGACGTCCTGGATACTATTCTAGTTTTTGTCGAAGGTTGGCGTTGTCGACGAAACAATGTACCTTCTGTCGGCAAATAGACTACACAAACGCAACTTGTAAGCCCTCGGGTACCACCATTAATTTCGAATCGATGTAACAATGCGCAAACGGACGGTAGGCGCACCGCAAGGAACAATGGATTCATCTACAGTAACGATTGACGACGTTGTACCGTGTACTGACAGCGGTGTTCCGGTATTTTGCTCAGTGGTATCTCCCAGAGGAACCCAATATGCGGTAGATAGACTAGCCACATAGTCTATGCACAACAGTAAAACGCAGGGAGGGTTCAGCGCTTCTTCCCTCCAGTGTACGCCCCGACCAGGCTTTAGCACACGTGGTATGGCGCCACAACTTGCCGCTACCGTGAAGTAAACCTCTGGACCCAAACTATACAACAACACCTTCTTCGTAGTTGACCACAATAATGAGAACAGGTAGGTGTGCTCAGCAAAGAAAGATATTAGTCTACATGATCGCTGCACAGTTTCCTCGGCGAGGAAATAACAGTCGAACCTGTGGGGTAAGCAAGAGGATGCTTTCGAAAGTGGGAGAAGAACGATGACCAGAGGTGTAGGGTGTGCACCGATCACAACCTGCCCAAGGTTGGATGGGGAAGTGAACGCTTTGGTGGAAGTTTAGGAAGCACTCATCCATACTCTATGAAAGTCATGGAAGTGAAGGCCACTTCCATGGAAGAGAGACAGTGGAAGCTGACAACCGGTGACATTTGTAAACAAGAGTGTGAAGTAAAACGCCTCGGTGGAAGTTGTGGAAGCCCTTAGTCATATTCTATGGAGGTCATGGACGAAAAGATCACTTCCATGGAAGCTGACAACAGGTGGAATTGGTCCAGAAGTGTGAGGTAAAAGCCTCTCGGTAGAAGTTGATGAAGCACTTCTTCATGCTCGATGGAAGGTATGGACAAAAAGAAATAAAAATCCGTGGAAGCTGACAACCGGTGGCATTTGTCAAAAGTGTGAGGCAGAGCGCTTGCTTGGTGGAAGTTGAGGAAGCACTCGGTCATATTCTATGGAAGTCATGGACGTAAAGATCACTTCCATGGAAGCTGACAACAGGTGGCATTGGTCTCAAGTATGGGGGATATCGCCTTGGTGGAAGTTAGGAAGCACTCAGTCGTGCCAGATCAACGCAAAACAATTCTATCCCAAACGCCTCAACGGGAGGGCACCCGAACGAAATAGCTCTCATAGGTAGTCGCGGCTGCAATCACGTCGTTGTTGTGCTTTCTCTCGATTCATGCACTCATTTCCTTGCTTTACCGGGTGGGGGGAGACCGAATCAAACAGAGTATGAAATAGATGAACCAAAAACGGAAGACCAACCCAGCAAAGAAACGGCACAGAAAATGAAAGACAGAAGACGGCACGGAACCACCCACGCCAGTAACCAAGAATGTCAGACAGGTGGAGACAAAGCAGGGGTGGTCGGGAGGTAACAACCATCCGACGACCAGCGCACGCCACCCCTCTTCGACGACGACAAGCCTCGCGACTTCTCGACCACGGCACGAGCGACCGGAAAAGGCGCCGATGAGTTGGCCACAGCAGCAACACCAGCCGCCTTTTGGACAGCATTTCTGACAACGCTATGGCGCAACCGGCCACACCGATTCCAGGAGTATCCACTCCACCGTGGGTCACCCGCGCCCCGTAAATTTGAGCCCGCGACTTTACTCGACTGCCGCCTCCTCCGTTGGAGGGACCTGACCAGCCTTATCACGGTGGGAAATCGCCCCACCAGCCGCAGGAGGCCCACTATCACCGTTTGGATGAAAACTCTGGACTTGATGTCCCCGCCACTACTTTGTCGGCAATGGTTCACCGGAGCCTCGTGGTCAATGAGATTTTCGGTCACTTCAACGACACCCCCTACCGTCAAGGCTCCAATACCGCTCACCCATAGTCGGAGTCAGACCGGTAGGCGACAACAAAGTGGGCGCACTGGTCACTCGCTCCACTCACCTACCGATGGGACAAGGCCGATACTCTGCGGGGGAAGCACACCACCGCACAGCATGAATGAGTGGCGACAGGGACAGGCGGGGCGGCAGTTCGAATAGTGACACGCCCGATGAGGGGAACTCACATCAACGGAAGCATCACGTATACGTCACTGCTCGTGGGAAGGCAGAAACATGCGCCAAGAGCGGACATTCACAGGGACTGTAGTTGGCGTATTGTTGCCTGATGCCTCTCTCACCGCCGAGCTTGGTGAGTTGTCTTTTTTCCGATTTATTTTGTCACGGCCAGGCGTACGGAGCATCGTAGGATAGGAATGGCTTATTTGGTTGATGAACGAAAAGCACTCACCATGTTGGAACCTATGCCTTCAGTGAATTTGTAGTCAAATCCGTTATATTCCCAAGTTATGAGTCGAAGTAGCACTTACACGGCGAAATGATTCTCTTACGCTGAATACAGGTGGAGACTTTGCCGACGGTCTGGGGCAGCTGATAAATTCCAAACTTTTGGGCCGACTATCGGGTGAGTCGCCATTACATCAAGCAATTCGGACGTGCAGTTCGCTGCATAAGGCAACAACAGCCCGCTCTTCATCGTAAATGTTCGGCAGTGTTGGACGGACTCGGTTCCATTTTTGGGTGGCCCCTAGTACCTTGCTCACCGCCTGGCTGTGCAATCTTTTGGCGTACGTATACGTCGGTCAGGCGCTTGGCTCCTTGTGATGCGATTGGTCTTGTTTGTTTAACGGAAAGCATCATGATCGGATCTTTCCTTCTTGGGTGAACTTCCTCTTGTATCCGGTCTTTGCCGTCGAATTCTACAGTCGAAGCAGGTTGCCCTCACAACCCATATCCTCCCGTGTTGAAATACGCAGCTATTGACTTTGACGACGTGCTTCAATGGTTACGAGCTCGACTGGAGGGCCACCTCTCGGGTACGCGATATTTGCATCAGATCGAACGGACTACCCGTTGGTTTTTCGGGGCAGCAGCAGCCGGCGCTCTTGATCGTTGTGAGTGCTTGGCAGTAGTGGACAGCTCTACGTTTGGCACAACCCTGTTACCTGACTTGCCGACATACCCCGAACACCTTATCTCATAAGGGCTACGAGGGATGCGATTGATTTCTTGTTTGTTGAACGAGAAGCAGCATGATCGGGTCTTTCCCTACTGTTTGGACTTATTCTTGTGTCCGGTTTACCTCGAGTTCTACAATCGAAGCAGCTCAGGAGCTCACTCACGCAACGAAATGTACACCCATGTTGAAATATCAGTTGAGGGCCTTCACTACATGGTCCAATTTGTACGAACTCAACTGGAGGACCACCGCCGGGGTCAGTGACAAGTGCCAACTGCACCCAACGTTCCCTGCACACAGTTGGCTGCGTCTGTCTGGCACAACCGACTCTTGATCGCTAATGCTTGGCGGTAGTTGCTAAACTCGGAGACTCAGTTGGTGTGTAAACCTGGTGCTTTCCGTTTCGCGCAAAACGTACTGCGGATACTCATTGCCAGAATTTGTCTGTTTCGATAGACGCGGGGCTAAGTAGGATAGGGGTGGTTGGTTGGGTTGATGAACGAAAAACGACAAAGCACTCACCACGTGCGAGTCTCTGCCTCATGAGCGAAAATCCAGTCAATTCTGGTGAATTCTCACGTAAAGCGTTTGAAGCAGCTTCCGTGCGCAACGACATGTTGTCCCGTGTTGAAAATACCAGCTGAACACCTCGACGGCCTGGTGGAACTGGTACAAACTCGACTGCAGGGCCAACTTTCGGGTGAGTGACAACTTCACCAAAAGGTTTGTGCATGCGGTTGGTTATTTTTGGCGGAAACGGCCGGCTGTTGATCATAAGACTATTGCTTGATGGACCTGGAAAGATTCGGCCCCATATTTGGCATTACCATCGTGCCCTACTTTCCGCGTTGATCCGAGTGCCGCTGTTATATAATTTGATTTCTTTTGATGAAGGAAACGCACCAACCGTGTTGAATCTTTGCCTCCTCGGCGGGTTTCGAGTCAAATCCGATGTATTCTCAAGTTCTGGGGCCGAAGCAGCTTACCCGCAGCCTAAAATTGTTCTGTCACATTGAAAAACCCAGCTGAACATCTAGCCAACCTGCTGCAACTGCTACGAACTCAACTGGAGGGCCAGATCCTGGGTGAGTGACACCTGCATCAAACGGCACGGACGTGACGTTGATTTTTGAAGGTTGCAAAGCTGGGTGTTGATTGTTCAGCAGTAGTGAAGAGAGTCGGCGCCATGTGTGATTGTCTGTGGTGTGTGAACATAATGCCTTTTTTTCTGTTTTGTTCTGACCCATTCAATATTAGTCTAGGTCCAATCTATCATGGTAACACCATTTTTCAGAATCCAATACCTCCATGCCAGGCGTCCCGACCTGAATAGCGCAATCATTGAGGCAACGCGCGTGTCGGCACGTTCAGATCTACAGCTGGGGCGGAGATATCAAAGGCTGCGACTGTGGCTCAAAAGTCCGCATTTTCAAGCGACGACAAACCCGTGTCACTGCTGTGCTCGCCGCCACGAATTTGAACTTCCTGAGTTGCTGGTCGCCCAACAAAGGAGATAATCGCATCAGCGATTGCTGCAGACCCGCAGTTCAGGAGATTGGGGTATGTGTCGGCAGTGAAACAGTGGAAGATGTCTGGCTTCGGTCCTTAAGCTCGAGTTCTAAAATTCAAGTATCTAACCCGCAAAACGAAAACATCCTCCCACGTTGAAATACTTCGGTGACAAAGCGCTTGATCGCCTGCTCCGACTGGAACGAACCATACTGGAGGGGCAATTCTCGGGTGAGTGGCACCTTTATCAAATGGTACGGACATGCAGTTGGTTTTACATTGGCACCAAGCCGCCTGCTGTTGATCGTAAATGCTTGGCAGCAGCGAACAGACTCGGCCTGTATTGGGTGCAACCTCGGTTACGTATGTACGGCCGGAAGTCGAGTACCGTTTGCGTCACTCAAAACTGGTTTTCTTCACGTTGTTCAGGGCGGTTGGAGGATGAAGTTGGTTTCTGATTTGATGAAGGAAAGTCAGCATGGTCGGATCTTCCGCCTGGGTGGATTTCCGCTTAACTTCGATTTATGCTCGAGGTCTGCAATGAATGGAAGTGCCCACAATCGTCACGAAAATGTTGTCTCACGTTGAAATACGAGCTGAAGACAGTAACGAGCTGGAGCAGCTGGTACGAACTCGTCTGCAGGACCAACTCTCGAGCAAGTGACACTTTCATCAGATGATACGGACGTGCACTAAATTCTGATCAAGTGCGGCGACGGCCGCCAGTTGATCGTGAAGGCTTCGCATTAATCGGCAGACTCGGCTCAAATGTTGGCGTAACCTCGGCGCCTCATTTTCCGCGTTGAAGTGAGTGCCTGATCTTTCGTCCGATGGTTCATTTTTCGGTCAAAGCGTGAGGCACTACGTAAGATGGAGTTTGTGTCTTGGTTGAAATAAATGCAGCATGATCGGATCTTAGCCTCCTGGGTAAACTTTGGCCGGTTTGTCGCCGAGTTCTGCAATCGAAGCATCTCACCTACACAACGAAAATACCCTTCCATGCTGAATGCTCAGGTGATGAAGAGCTTGAGCGCCTGCTCCAACTGGCACGAACCACACTGGAGGACCAAGTTTCGGGTAAGTAACACCTGGATCAAATGGTCCGGACATGCATTGGTTTAATCAGGCGTCAAAAAGCGGGCGGTTGATCGTGACTGCTTAGCGGTAACGACCAGACTCGGCCCCATGTTTGGCACAACCTCGCTGCCTGACGTACTGCCTTGAGTCTAGTGCCAATGGTAATTCGAAAATTATTTTCTGTACAAAATTGAGTTTTTTTGTGGACAATGCTGGTTTCTGATTTGATTAACGAAAAGCAGCATGGTCGGCACTTCTTCCTGGATGAAAATCCTCTTGAATCCGATTCATCCTACTGAAGAAGCGTTCGAAGCAGCTCACACTTGCCACAAAAATGTTAACCCATTTTGAAAATACCAGCTGAAGACGTGTACAAACTAGTGCAGCTGGTGCAAACTTCCCTGCAGGACCAACTCCCGGGTGAGTGACAACTGCACCAAACGGCACGTGCAGCTAGATACTGCTGGCGGCAACAGCCGGCTGGTGATCGTGATGAGTGGCAGTTGCCACACTCAGCCCCATGTTTGGTGTTGAAATCCTGCTACTACTTTGAGTGTTGAGTAGAGTGTCAACTCTTTCCCCCGGAACTTTCTTGGGGTAGACCTCCGAACTAGTTAGGACGGAGCTGGTTCACTTGTTTAATGGACGGTATGCACCCACTGTGTTCGAATCGTTGCCTCCTCATTGTAAGTCCATTAAAATCCGGTGTATCCTGAATTTTGCGATCGAAGCCGGTCGCTCCCAGAGCTATTCTCCCATGTTGAAATACTCAGCTGAAGACCTGAACGACCTGGTGCAACTCCTACAAACTCAGGTGGAGGGGCGGATCCCGGGTGAGTGATACGTGCATCAAACGGTACGGACGATCTCCGTTAGTCAGCGGTTCTGCCGTAATTGATATCAAACACCTGAGGATTATATTTGTAGTGAAAATGTGGCCTTTAACTTCGTGCTGCTGCTTTCAAGCGCATGCATCGAATGTTGTAGCATTTTCTTGAGCTACAGCTGCTCATGAGCGGCAAGCTGGAAGTCAACCGAACATGAAACGTTCGCTGCGGGTTGTCGGTGCTTTGTCGGAGTGCAAGAATTAAGGTTTGAGTTACCGGACGTCTTTCCGATTCTGCTCCCTGGCTGCGGACGATAGATCTGGAAAGATAGGCAACCCATCCCTTGTTGTTTTGAGCTCAACCATGGGTCGGGAGAGATGAGCAACCCACTGTGGATGGAAAACACTCACCTCCTATCGTATGCGATCTTTGTTAATGATCGGACCGGACGTGGCCGTTTTCAGCTGCGACTCTCCGGGTCAGTGAAGTTTTATTTCAAATCGGGCGGATACCCCCAAAATTGAAGACAGAGGACACAGGGCTTTGAGGTCGTGGAATATTTTTTGTATTTGGAATGAATGTGCGACCCAGACCTTCATTGAGAATGCACGGCGGGCCGAAACATCCATGTCGATCGATGGTTTTTAATTTTCATTGTTCGACCCTGTGGTTCTCCTTGATGTGGTCATCACTAGCAAGGCTGTCGGTCGAACTCTGTCCAAACCTTTCGCCTGGAAGGAGATTGGATATGTTGTGCATGGACCATAAACAAGGAGGTCCGGGGACCGCACCGTCTCTATACCTCGTAGGTGCTGATCATACTTTTGTACGCTGAGAAGTTCAGGTCTTCGGTATGCTGAGGAGATCAAGAATGGCCAAAGGCAGCTCCACGAGGCGGAGAAGCGCTTTCGAACCCGTGAGTGACATTAAGAGATAAAGTTAAGGCTGGGCCGCAATCCTTTTCACATTTCGCTTGATTTTGAAAAGGTAGGATAAATTGCACTCTGTACCTAGTACGAATATGGTCTCTGCCGAACTCAATGAAGGAGGGGTCGTTTCGAAAGCTGTGAGCGTTGAATTGCAGTTCGTCACATGCCCTTGAATCTGTGCGTAAGTTGGCACTCAACCAACTGCTGCAACTATATATCGCGATGGTAGGTTTCATACTGAATACTGAGTGCAGTTTACCCCGCCTTTTCAGAACGCGACGACTTTTGAAAAGGGTTGGGGCGCAGCCATAAGAACGGACTTCAATTATACCGTTGAGATACCCTCCCAACCCCCCCACGTGTGCAGTAGATGGTAATGCGTTGGATCGTGATCTCTGCCGGAAGTCTGATTTTCGGTAGACTGTTGTCTCTTGTCAAGCATGCGCGTGTCAATGGAAGCAAATGATCAATTCGTCTGTTTGAATGTAGAACGATGGTCCGTGGTCAGGGCTGCCCTAATTTTGTGTGTTGAAGAGGAGTAGAGAGGGAGATATGGTTGGGAACCGCACGGAAGGGGAAGCCGCACGTGCTGGAGGGGTGCACCGACGGCCGTGGCGGTCGTGCTATCTTAGAATACAGAATACACGTCGATGCTCAATTCATTTGGAGCTTCCGGTCAGTTCTTTTCATATAGTGTGAGGTAAATGATGGCATCACCTTCGGCGAAGGTCGCGTCGCTATAGCCACGCCGTCGCAAAGAGGAATAACCAATCGTGAGCTTGGTGAGCACCGACTGATCGTTCTCTATCCTCGACAGTGATTGTTGAAAGATCTAGCGTTCGTTATTAGTACTCGAAGGGTGGTCTCTCAACGAGAGTCTCTGTCGTCTTCCGTTGTTCGTGGCGCAAATTGTCTTGTTTGAGTTGTGAAAAGTGTGACTGGACCTTGTATGCAGGTAGACTTGCCTTTTGTACATGCAATACAACCACAAGTTTTGTGCTTCGCATGACCGCTCGCCCACATGCAGTTGTTCGTCAATACGAGGAGGACCAGGCGAAGGAGTTTAAGCTCTCTTCCGGGAACGCAAGTGAGGAGAAGGACGACAGTTATCAGAGAGGTTTTACACTCCCTCTCATCCTCCACCCAAGAGTGTTTCGTGCATCGCTTGGCCTGGACAACAGGGTCAACAGGCTAAGCGACTGGATCATTGATGTGTCAACCGAGAAGATATCTTTCTCCTTTCCGGCTGTTGCTACCATCTTGCCGTCAGCTTGGGTGGACGCGATCGCTGCTGTCGAGGTGTTACGCAAAGAGCAGGGGACACCGTAGGTGCTGTGGGGTGATGCAGTGAAAGCGTTCCAGCGATATTTTCAAGAGAAGCACAAAGAGGAGCGTGAAGACGAGCGAAACAAGCCTCTGTCTGACGAGGAGGCTTCGAGCAACCTCAAGGAAGCCATGAAGCATCGAGAGGCGGAGGGAGGGGTGATATTGTCTTTGCGGGAAGAGTCTTCCCCCGCACAAAGTGACATGATTCACGTGGATCCTCGGTGGCTCATCGACCTCGTGAGGCGGGTCACAGATCACAACCTCGTGGACAAGAAAAACGAACACGAGATATTGAAGGAGCTGCTCGAGTACGGCAGAACCCGGCCCGACACTCTCAGTGGGTACAAGAACCTGTGCGAAACACACACGTGAGTCGAGTTTTGGCATAGCCGCGGACGCCTCAGCCATCATGTTGACACGTTGTGGAGAATTCGCTTCTAACATGTACCGTGGACATAGTGTGCCTGGGCCGCGAGGAAATGTCCATGCTGTTCACCATGCGAATGTTGGGGCGTGTGGTAACACTGTCTTGATGCCGGGCTTGCACTGCAGATTCCATCGGCTGAATATCACGCACGAAACTGTTTCATTACGGTCACGATGAGGGCTCCCTTCCTCACGTCTTCGGCAGGTGCTTTATTCGACAGGGTCGCCTGAACCGGAAATACCTTCGGTTTCTGTGGGTCCATCGCAAGCTGGAAGTCGAAGGCGGTTACGCGGGGGTTCAATTAGAGAACGACACCTTCGACAGCATGGTGGACACCATGATCAAGTACTTGTTCATTTACCCCTCTCACGGGGAGTGCAGCAAAGCGGAGGGCTTTTACATCGTGCCGGCGAGGTTACCAGAGATTGGGAAAGATAACGTTCTGGAGGAAAGCATCGGGCTCGACGAGGTGGTGGTGGGAAAGACAGCGTGGTTCCTGCGGAGCCACGCCCCAACAGGAATAATTGGGTGCTTTTTGGCCTTCACCTCAAGCAGATTTGAGGCTTCAGGCGAATGCTGGCAGCACGGGGCTCACATTCAGTGGAAAAAGGACTCTAACGAGCACGACATGCTTCTTTGCGAGACCACGATTGAAAAGGACATAATCCCCGGACCGGGCACCCTCCCTGCGATTGCTATTTGCGTCAAGGGCAAGACTGCCGAAGCTAAGGGCGTCCTGCGAGAGGTTGGAGAACAGCTATTGAGTCTTCTCAAAGACGTTATCCACGGTCACCCGGGACTCCGCTTGCCGATATTCGAGGAGCTTAACATCACCCAATCCGACTAATTCCAAGTGCACTTCGAGCGATACCTGGCCACAAAATTGGCTACAATACTGGAAGATACCAGGCGTGAATCCGTTCGGATGTTCCGGGCGGCGTTTCCATCATATGGTGAGCACGTCGAGCTTCTGTATCCACGACTGGTGCTACTCAAGCCGGTCGAGACCACTAGTATCCAGGAAACGCAAGTCGAGAGCGTTAGTGGCGCCAAAAAACTGCGCAGGACGTGGGACCGGTGGATAGACCTCTGCTGGTCGGGTGGCAGCTGCGACTTTGTTCTCGTCATTCTGTGCGAGCGCGACTTCTCGGAAATTCCTTGTGGGCCACAGGGCAAGGGTTTCAGGGTACACAACCCGGGCTCATTGTTCAACACGTTGAAGCCCTTGCTTCAGGTGAGTTTCGAAAATGGTTATGATCCTGAATCAATGCTTTCTGTTCGGGTTAATGAACGAAACGACTCCAAATCCTTTTCGCATCGGTTCGAAGAAGAGGGACAGCTTGCAGCTGACTAGTGAGCGACAGATGAAAGAGAGGAAGCCCACTTCTTTTTCGATAGCTTTCTGCTACTATACGACCGGCATAGAAGGGGTCTCATTGCCCCCCAGGAGTTTCGATCCTTCCTTCCGCAGTATTTGAAGAAACATTTCTGCGGATCCTCTTTTTTTTTCTATTCTACCGAACCCCGATAATACAGCGCAGCTGAACCCCCTTTTTGAACGAAGTTGCGGGCCCCCGTGCTTTCGAAACATTACTTTCCGGGACCCCCTTCCCCCACTATTTTGTTGTGGGGGCCCGACGTCTGTGCCAAACAACCTGTCTCTTCGCTGGATTCACTTTACACACATAAGCAGACGATACAGAATATTGAGTGGGATGAGACCAACTGTCGAGCAGAATCCGCCCTCCGGCACGACGCACGCCCTCTCACACTGTTCATCCATGAGTCTGCGTCGTCCTAGCATTAGCTTTCTGTCTCTCTCCCCCCCTCTCCCCCCTCCTGATTTGTTTCCTCGCGGCGGGGAAAAATAACGGATAAGCCTAGAATTGGAGGCAGTCTTGGCCAAGGACAATGTTTGCTATTTTTCTTCACTTCAAATCAGCGCTCACAGCACCATTTTATTTAGCGCCGTTTACTCCAACCCGTGGTCACACAGAAGAGGCCCTCTCTACCTTCCCCTCCTACGGTACGTTGCCTTCGATTTTTAATGCGAGAAGTGTTCAGCACTCTCTTCCCTCTGTGTACACACGAACTAGCGCTATCCACTAGGCCAGAACCCCTGACCTGACCTCTACAAAGTGTCGAAGATACCAACCAGACTACCGTGGCGACTGGTAATGTTAGTTGTGTAATGTTAGAAACGGTGTTCGCCAAGCGTCTGCCTCCATCTGCCGGTGCGGGAAAGTTTGTTGCACGTTACAACGGGAGGAAAATACAGATATCCAAGCAATACGGCACAGTCAACACACCACGACATTGGCTCCGGTTGTGTTTCGGAAACCCTCTGCTCCGGTGCGCTTCATCCTACAGGGAGCGCTTTGGCTGGTGAAGATCGCTGTCGGGACCGTGGCCAGCGTCTATCTTCCACTTCACGACGTACTCGAAGCTTTCCTCCACGCCACCGCAGCCGAGGTGCTTGAGGCCGCGCCCAGCCAGTTCAGCCCAAGTGCCACTCTCGATGAAGGGCAGCAAGAGGGGTTTAAGGAATTGCACGGACCGGCGTACAAGGCCTTGTGCGATTTCATGAGAAAAGAGGAGTTCGGCCCAGAAGAGGCGCAGTGCTGTCCGTGCTTGCCTTGGCACCGCCCCCGGGTTCACGAGCCCATACTGAGTGAATTCGATTGGAGAAGTCACATGTACAAGATAAAGAATGGTGTTGGATACTCGTGGGTTCGAAAGTCTAGCGAGCAGTAACCTCAAAATAATAGTGGAGGATAGGAACATAGCGCACAGTTGGCCTCCCTGGCGCTTCGGCGATGTCCATCAACAATTCTTTGCCGCCCTTTTTCATCCCGCACGCAATAGTTTTTGTATGTGCTGTTTGGTGTACCCCCGCAGTCCGTCGAGTTCATTCACATCCGTTCATCTCTTGTGTGGTCAATCCCGTAGGAAATAGCATAGGATATGTCGCATGGCTGTGTGTGTTTGTTGTTGGCCAACTAACTCTCTTATTTCGTTGCTCGTAATATTCCCCATGCTCGATTTCACAACACGACCAAGGACACATTTTTCTTGCCGTCGGTGTCCAACTTCAAGTACCTCGGGTGGCGCGTGTGTTGCGTGATGTTGTGCCGAGTTAGGCAGGTTCCCGCTGGATGGGAGGGCTTGCGCGGTATGGCGGTTTGGGGGGGGTTGCAGATTGTATTACGTGCGTTGAGGTGGGGGTTGGCGTTGAGTTCGGCTAGATTTTGTTGTGTCTGGTTGAACGAAACGGCCGGTGTAGGGGTAGGCTTGGCTCGGACCGGTCTTGGTTTGCTTGAGTGCGGATTTGGGTTTGGATAGCAAGGGCTTGAATAGAGGTGGTTTCAAAACGAGCGTGAGCATTCGACCAAACGCCCGACTTGTGGAGGAAGGAGTGGACAGCTTTTCAGAGTTTGACCTGGCTGAGTTGTGCAGACGAGGCATCCGTACTCGCTGTACGTCCTGTCTCAGCTGGAGTTTTCTGTGCTTTGATGCTAACCATGTCGCTCAAGAAGCGCCGAAAAGAAATCTGTGAATACTTTTGTGGTCAAGGAACTCTGCACGGGCCGCCCCCCTTGAGTCCTGCCTCAGGAAGGCGTCAGATCTACCTTCCAAAAATGCAAAGACAAGGCAGACTCATATTTCGCAGGGCGTGCGTCTCATAAATATTTGAAACAGCTGCACTGCAGACATTTGTTCAGACGGCCGTCTGGCTGGGGCTCTGGAGTCGACCTTTGACCACCCGAAAGAAGTAACTCCCTTCCATGCCTCCTACTTCACCTGGATGTAGGACACAGAGGTACATGATATTATCCACCTGTTTATTCAAGCAATGTTGTGGTCGTTTCTAGTAAAAACCAACCCCATTTTCTTGATCCCAACTGTTGTCTCAGAGCTCGCAACAGCTACGCAAAGCGAGCTCGCGGCGGGTCCTCCGCACATACTGTCCCAAGAGCCATCAATTGTCGTCTTGGAAAATTGCGTGAAACAGGCCCCACTCGTGTGGGATCGGGTCGAGCAGACCTCTCGCATGCGCTTTTTCTGGGATGTATTCCGCAACGGCGACAACTAGCTACGCGCTCATGGGGCACCTGCAATTTTTAAGGATCGGGCGTGAAGTGCCGGAAATGATGGAGCAGTTTCTCCAAACTGGGAATCATGAGACGTGTGAGAGGTCTTCTGCGGCGAGTCCCACGTCTATGACGTTCTTTGAAGCGGAGCAGGCGTACTATACGCATAGACATCGTAAGCTTCGTATGTGCTTCTGAGGGCAGTCAAAAAGAGGAGATACTCAAATTAATGATTTGACCCCGCGGTAGTGACGGCAACTACGCGCCTCGAGTGCGGCCCAGTCTGAATAGACGATTTCATAGTTTCCACTGTTCGTGGTAAAAAGGATTGGTCGGAATGCAGATAACGGCAGTTTCAAATATCGCAGATTGGAACATCTGGAGGTTTACACAGACTATACGTAGACTATGTGTGTGCCTTTTTTATTAGCATAGACCGCGCTAACCGGCTGGCCAACGAAAATACGTCAAAGTGCGGTCGACAACACAAAATGCTACTCCTATATAGTCTAAGCTTCAATTTGCCACGATCTGGGATCCTGTGACCGTGCGCCATGGAGGAGTCTACCCTACTACTCTCCGGAATAAACACGGATACCGTAACGGTAGCAATAACAGAAGAAAACTGCACGTTTGGGTGCAATACTTTGCTATTTACTGGTACTAATAAATAGATTTGGGTGCGCGAGCGTTTTGGATTGCATTCATTCATGGGAATACCACCACTCTCGTTGCGAGTATTCCCACTTCTTTTTGGCAGGACTTCTCCAGTCCTGCGGCGACTGTTGTGAGGAAAAGGGCATCTGGCTCAAACCCTTTTCTCTCTTCCACGCCATGTTTTCCTCCTCAATCATCGCCTTTATTCATTCTCCTTTCTTTCCTCTCCTCCATCGCCGTCACTCCTAATACACAGAACGGGCCTGCAATCAAGAAATATTATTTTGAGAAAAACTGGCTCAAGTTTTAACGGAAAATACGAAAACAGGGCTAAGAAACTCAGCTCAATCTCGGCCACAACATAAGAAACGTCCCAATAAGAAACATGACCGTGCGATACCCCCCCGATATAAGAAACAAGAGGGGTTGCTGGGGGAGCGCGCCCGATAAGAAACGTCCCGCTGATGATCTGCTGCCATGCTCCCGTCCCCTACCTAGCTCATGTAATCCAGTATTTATTGGTAGGGGGGGGGGAGGATACTTTCGCGGCGGCCCCCGCGCCCCCGCGCGGCCGCGGGCTGCGCTATATATACCCACCAGCCACTGCTGCTGTACTGGTGTGTGTTGTTTTCGTCCCCAGAAATAAGTAAGAAAATATGGAACCAAGAGATGAGCAAGATGATGCGACAGCCCAAAGGAATAAGAAATCCGTTGTAAGAAGTTGGGCCGACTTGGGCGAGTCCTTCTGTCCAAAATACGATATTGAGGCTCGCCCCGATTTTGACGTTTCTTATCTCCGGGCCCGTTCTGTAGTTGCTCTCAATACCGTCGTTATCGCTTTCACCGGAACTACAGTACTATTATCCTAACCTATTGGTCGTGGTGGAAGTTGGTCGATCAGTAGTCAACATGACGTTGGAAAACATCACGAATTTTACCGACAGAAAACGAGCCAGCTCGAAGGTGAACCGTCTTCCAATTCTGTGCAGTACAAGACCACTTAGGTATGTAATCCTTCAGCAGGCAAAGCAAAGTTGTTTTATCGTCGAAGTTCCCCTGCAAAATGCTTCGTAGGACAGATGGTTGGCGATAGCTACGAATAATCGATTGGGGACTTGGTCAAGACCACCATACGTTCAAAATACACAGCAGTAATAAGGCGGGCAGACTGTAGTCTAGATCTACAAACGTTGACTTGTTGCAAGTTCCCGCATACAAGTAGTCTAGTGGTTTGTTTGCCTTACTTGCAAGTCGATCTTCGAGGAGTGTGGATCCTGGTGTTTGGATCGACTTGTCGATGCTTCCATTTGCACATGGGTTGACGATTGTGACATCTACAAGAATGAGCTTGGTGCAGAGTTCCTTTTCGATATTTCCTGCCCGTAATCCTGGGAGGACCACCGAATCCATCTCGCAGAGCTCCCTTACCAGAGTGCCTGTGGTAGTGGGGACGATTTATCAACGGCGACTGACATGTGGTACTCGCGTAATGTCTTCAGTATGACGCAACCATCCTGTTGTTCACGAATATTGATGCCCCGGCTTTCGCGCAGACGAGGGGGTGGGCCCGGCTCAACGTTCGTTGCATGGGGACAACGCACCCGTACCGCAGTTGCCTGTTTTCGTCGCAGTCAGTTCGATCGTGATTCCCTGCGTAGGGTAAACATGACCAATTGACTCTGTTTCTGTGTGTTCGTCCCATCTATTCTGGCGCCGGTTTACAGAGGCCTTTCGGTCGGCGTTATATACTTGACGTATCGGCCGTGCCCGTTTTAACCCTGAGCAGCAACTCTTCCCTTTGTTTGTACGCTCTGCGAACTATTTATTGTTATTGTATGCATATGGCGGACGGAATAATAGCAGATGATCGTCGGGTACAGCGGTCCGGAAGAAAATACTTAAAAACAAAACTTATAGATAACTGCCATCGTAGAAGAACGCCTCCTGAACCCGTCCCACGTCGGAGACCGCATCTCGCGCCCACTCAGCAGCACGGAAAGAGAGGGGAAGAGAGAGCCAGCACATTGCTGCACATGGAGTCGAACCAGCGTCCGAAGCGCGCGAGAACCGCCGCCGCCACGGTGGCGTCCAAAGCGGTGAGGGATCCACCATTCTGATCCTTTAACCCAAAATTCCCCTCTGTCCAGGACACAAACCTCCACGGAAAAACATGCACGTGCCATCTGTGCATTATAAACGAGATAGACTATGTGAGAGTCTGCTGGCCGTGGCTGTAGGTCCTGATGTAGATGCTCTCTCTTTGGTATCCAGGTGTTCAATCCAGCTTGCCTTGTTCCCACGTAAGGCGTCAATCAATACAGACGGTTGTGTATGTTTGCTTATCGTTGGGATGTATTCGCCCGCCAGAGCCATCGGCACAAGTCGAACCACCACGTACATTAACACTCGGCCCACTTAGACTACAGGGTACACAAGCGTGTAACGACGAGGGAGTTGCCACATGAAGATGGCGACCATTTTGGGCCTCGCCCGCGTGCACATTCGTCCAAGTGCCAGCGGCAATATGTGTGCGTGGTGCGTGTACAATCGAGACCCGTTGCTGCGCGAGTAACCACCACCATGCACCTCGACGACGGCACCACATGTTTTTCGTGTCTTGATGTGCACTGGGTAGGGAGAACGGAACGGTTTTTCAATGTGAAAACAAGAATGTGTGTGACAGGATACACCAAGCGCGCCCTGCCACGCCCTTCTTGGAAAATCATCGACAGCATGTGTTAATGGGAGACAATTGTAACTGCAGAGGAGATATTTTCGCACGAGGGCCACTCAGTAGTCTATTGGGAACCAATCAGGTGGAACAAGTTTACGTGGCGGCACTCAACACTATATTACGAGCTGCAGAGCCCCCAAAAGTTACTTATCAAACCTGTGTGAAGGAGCAAGGGGCAAATGACCCCCCTACACCCAGAGAGTGTAGTTTACAGTAGTTGAGGGGCTGGCAGAAACTGACACCGTGCGAGGTGACAGTAGGGCGCTGAAGAGAACACGCTCCCCAGTTGGTTACCGTAAAGAGGCGGAAAGATGACACGCCCCCTAGAGCGACTTCCAAAGCTTGATTGGTCCACAAACAAGTGGGTGCGGAAAGAGCCCGATTCGTCTTCGGAAAAGCCCTCGACGAGATGTTTCCAAAAGCACCGTTGTTGGTATTGGCACATGCTTGGCTGTGGAGCAATCGATAATTGGAAGTCGGTCTCGGGGGGGGGGGGTTAACTCTCCGCCTCTTACGGTACCGTAGGTTGCGTAAGATATCACGCCCCCTGGCCCGATTTTTAAAGCTCGATTACTCGGCGAGGAAAGCAGCGACGGTGCCGAAAATGGCAAACAAGGAATCGTCTCGTCGAGAGCTTTTCCGACAACTTATCCTTTGATTTCAGCATCCTCTTCGTCGTGGAGAAATGAAGCCTTGGAAATCGCTCCAGCGGGTGTGGTATCTTGTGCAACGTACGGTAGTCGTGCCGGCGGCGTCGGCGCGTATGCACGAGAGATACAGCAGTCAGTGGCAGAGTTTCGAATAGTTGTAGCCGTGCCCATGTACAAAGACCAAGTGTGCACGTAGGTTTCGACAAAAATCCTTCATGCATTCCATCAACATGAACAGCCGCAGCAGCAATGGCAGTACATAGACAACCAACAACGTTGAGGTCGTGCGCCAGCCACCGCGCTCTCTCGGGCGGTGGGTGTAGCAGCACGTGTCTGCCGAGATGTTCGTCGTCTGTGTTCATTCGTCTCGTCGCGATCCCCGTTTGCGCGCACAAACAGCCCTCCGCTCAAAACCACGACTGACTGCTTGTCTCATCCTTGTCTGTATATACCCATCTCCCTGATGCGCCGCCTGGTAACACGCCCACGTGCTGCATAATCTTACCACACTCCTTCAACAACACCAACAACAAACAGGCGGCA
Source organism: Ectocarpus sp. CCAP 1310/34 (assembly GCA_902602495.3). NCBI lineage: Eukaryota > Phaeophyceae > Ectocarpales > Ectocarpaceae > Ectocarpus > Ectocarpus sp. CCAP 1310/34. Next base: position 44,938 of record CACKRE030000659.1, on the reverse strand, counting down.
GCGGCGAAGAAGTCGACGGCCGCCGCTTCGAAGAAGGCGAAAACCTCCACCAAGGCCGCTGCGGCTGCCGCCACCGCCGCCGCCACCACCGCGCGTGCCACCGCTCCCAAGGTCAAGAAAACCGCCGCAAAGCCCGCGGCTGCCGCAAAGCCTGCCGCAAAGCCTGCCGCAAAGCCTGCCGCAAAGAAGAAGGGTGGTCCCCTCGAGGTAGATAATGACTGTTGGGGATGCAGTGAACATGGTTGGCCCCTTGTTGGGTTCGTTTTGGCTGTTATCCTGTTGGTTGTTTCGAGGGAGAATTGTGGGGTGGAGCAGCGCACGAGCTGCGCAAGAAATATGCTGAGGTTGGGCGTGTTTTGCTCTTGTTTTTTGTTTTTTCTTTACAGGTTTGTGGACGTACGTATGTATGTGGGAAAAATCATTTAAAGATACAAACGGAGGAACGTTACCGATGCTGTGCGTTCGAAATTTCGCAGCCAGCAACAGAGTAGAGAGAGGTCGGCGTGGCGGTGAAGCGGTGTTGTGCAAAATACATGATACCAGGTTCGTTTCTTTTTTTTTCGGCCGGGGNGGGGGGGGGGGGGGGGGGGGGGGGGGGGGGGGGGGGGGGGGGGGGGGGGGGGGGGGGGGGGGGGGGGGGGGGGGGGGGGGGGGGGGGGGGGGGGGGACTACAGTTTTGGTCGTGCCTGCTTTGTGCCAGGCGTGATTATATGCATAGTATTCTTGATTCACGGGCGTTTTTTTTGTTGTTTCTGTTTGTTGTGCACAGGTCGGCACCGAAGCTCCCCCCTTCGCGGTGAAGGACCAGGACGGCGCAGAGGTCACCCTCGAATCCTTCAGGGGGGAAAATAACGTGGTCGTGTTCTTCTACCCCAAGGACAATACTGTGAGATAGATAAATGGTAGATAGGTTGGCCTCGTACAGCAGTAGTGCTCTGCGAGGTATCGAACGCGTAGTAACTGGTCGATGCGTTATGTGGCTCCCTCCGTTTCGTCGAGAGTACGGCATCCTTCGAAATGGATAGCCCGGGACCAGCCAGCCGCCGTAAGGAACGACGAACCTCTGGATAGATAGATGGATGCCTTGGTAGGGTCGTCAAGCTCGCTGCAGACTTGTTGTTGTTGTTGTCGATGTTGCTGCGGTGGTGGTGGCCGTCGCCGTTACCGTATGAAACACCTGTCTAATTGTCTTAGGGTTGCTACCCGCTCGTCTTCCGATATGCTGTCCCTCTCTCGGTGCGCGCGCACTCACCCTTCTGCTCTCTACCGACGTCATGGCCCCCGCCCTACCGCGTTGCTCGACATGATCATGTCACATGTTGGTGTACTGTTGTCTTTTTTCATGGACGGGGTACCGACGGTGAATGGTGGTGAACGGTGACAGCCCGGCTGCACGAAGGAGGCTTGCAAGTGAGAGAGAGAGAGAGAGTTCGAGGGCAGCATTCGCTCTTCTGTGTGTGGTTGTCGTCATCGTCGGTCGCTGCTGTTGCTGTTGCTGTTGCTTTTGCTGTTGTTGTTGTGGTCGTTGCTTACGATGGGCACGGGGAAGAGAGCATGCAGTGCAGGTTCACCAGTTCCTCTCTCGCTCTCGTTCCCCCTTCTCCGGCACCATTTGGTACATTGTCCCTACCCAACGGTCGCTCCAAAACGCACGCTGCGGCATCGGTTGGTTAATCTTCCTGCTGTACAGTTCTAGTAGTACGATCCCCCGGTTAAGAAACATTTTGTGAAGAATCAGAGGCAGGTCACATTTTCAAAAAAACAAATGGGTTAAGAACCTCACTTCACGTGTGGGTCCTTACACAAAACTCTATGCAACACTACATAACAACCGCACGACATGCTTCTAAAAGGCTGTGATGTGTTTGTGGGTGGGGGGCAACGCAGATTCCGCGACTTGAAGGACGAGTACGACCGTCTGGACTGCGCGGTGCTGGGCGTCAGCGCCGACCACGAGGTCAGCCACGGCAAGTTCATCGCCAAGTACGGCCTCAACTTCAGACTGCTCGCCGACACCGACAGGTAGGCGTTACAGTGGGTGTGCTTGCTGTTGTTTTGAGTTGGTTGTCTGTGGCATGTATGAAATTAGCGTCGTCTGCCGACGCTGACAGGTAGGTATAACAGAAGTGTGGTCGGGTAGTTTTTGGAGGTTGGTGTTTTGGGTTTGGTGTGCGCGTTGTGGTACGAACTAAGCATCGACCGCAACAGAACCGGCTGACCATCCAAAAAGGATGGACGCTCAGGGCCACCGGGCGGCACAATAATCAAGGCTCCTTGGAAAGGGAGCCACGAGTAGTTCGATCGTGCGCAACGCCGAGAGATGAATCTCTATACTAAATCCTTTCGGTGAGATGCACAACCCCTGCAAACTAGTCTGTTTTTTCTTGAATCGAAGACACGCTTGTTGTTTTGTCTGGCTGTGTCGCTTCGTGGCAGGTCCCTGATCAAGTCGTACGGGGCGTCCAAGGCGGGCGATAAGATCCAGCGCAGCACCGTCCTAGTGGACAAGGAGGGAAAGGTAGCGGCCGTCTGGAACCCGGTGAGTTGTGTCAACCATTGCTATCATCTCGCCCCTGTCTCGACGGTTTCACCTCGTCAGCGAAAACAGGTTTTTGTTTGTGTGTTGCTATCGTTTGCGTGGCATTTGCTGTTGTGGATTGGGGGGTTGTCGTCGTCGTTGGCAGTGTTGTCGTAGTCGTTGTCGTTTGGCCTCTTCGGATTGGCTTGAATCGGGGCCTATTCTCCAGGAAAACACCTCCCCAGGTCCGCCTCGCTCCGACCGGTAGCTAAACATGCCTCTCTACCGGCCAGAGGAAAGTAAATAATTGTTGTCTGACCCGATTTCGCTTCTTTTGTTTGGTTTTGCCCCTGCGAATTAAAACAAATCCCACTACCCCCCTTCTCCATCTACCGCGTCTAACACGGAGACTACAGTGTCGTTGGGTTTG